>JANHZU010002667.1:29352-44419 GCA_032468055.1 Acrochordus granulatus | reverse complement strand
GGGAAAACCATAGCCTTGACTATGTGGACCTTTGTCGGCAAGGGGATGTCTCTGCTTCTGACTACACTGTCTAGGTTGGCCATGGCTTTCCTCCCAAGGAGCAAGCGTCTTTTGATTTCATGGCTGTGAGGTCCAAATTGAGGTTTTCTCCCCCAAACAAATAGCAAGATTTCTCTGGGCCTGCAGTTTCCTTTGCAAAAATACTGCATTATTGTTAATAACAATATTTCTTTTCTTGCTACATTACTATGTTGCTCAATTCCAAATGGTCTAAACAAAAACAATGAAACAAAACTACAAGTCTCAAAATAAGAATATGTCCTAAAAGTGGTACTTAAAGGAGATAAGTCAATACTAATTGTCTCTAAATTTTTAGACAATATCTTCAAGGTCCTTCAGAAACCCAACAAAGAGTGAGTGGTCTGGATATTAAGGGCAAACTATTATAACATGTCTATCTTCCTGCATCTGAATGAATTTTATGTGAGAATTTCACATTACAGGAATCTTCATTGATTTTTTGTATTTCTCATTTGAAATTACAGATTGGGCAATCTGACTTTTATCCCGTTTCAAACATTTTGTGCGGGAGAAAGGGTCTTTACTCATTTTATCCCAGAACAGCAACTGCAAGAGTTAGTTTGAGTGGCTAAAAGTCAACCAATTCCCATGATTGTAAGTGAGCGGAACCTGGAATTTCCCATCCTAGTTCAACACCTTCATTATTAGGGATTCGTATTCAGACCACAAAATGATCCAAATCATATTTTGAATTCTGACATTTTTGAATTCAGCTGCTATCATCTGTACAACATTGGTTGATGGGCCAGCCACTGTATTTAGGACAAACTATGACCCAAATGATGCACAGACTGGACTATCAGGGATTAGTAGTTTGAACCAGATCACTGCAACTGATTCAAGGTGTATCTTTTTTAAAATCCACCCTATGCGATATGCCCAATATGTAATTGGATGTTGGATCCATTTTTCCTATGCCAGTAAAAAGGCCAGGGAACTTTGAAAAGAAGTCAGAACTGAAAGCTCAGAAAATATATCTGTAAAATCCTGGAGGAGAGCTGCATCTATTTGGGACATTTTATCTTTTTAACCTAAACTGGAGATGGAAATCTCAGGCCATGGATCTGCATGTAATCCCAGAATCCAGAGGTAAAGTTCCCAAGCTTTCCAAAGCTGTAAATAAATTGTCATTTCTATTTTAGAACTGCTTAAATTAAGTTAATTTAATGTAAGCATATTTTGTACAAAGTAGGGTTTGTGCTAGGTGATTTCCAATTATTATTTTATGAAATCCGTAACTGTATTTCATGTAACTTACACTTAAAACCTTCATTGTATTTAAAAATATTAAATCGATTTAAACATCTGTATGATGAAGACCATATTATTTTAGAACAGGAAGCAGAACATCCTACAGGATTTTTCTGAGTCTTTCTGGTAAATATATAAAAATATATTTAAAAACTTCCAGTCTGCTACCTTTTCCTGATATGGAAAAACCACTGCTTCTCACCGTTGTGCTCACGTTATGGCCTGCATAAAGGCCAAGATTCAGATGCAATAATTCTGTCACAATTTCTGCCCCGCCATAATTCCTTCAAGTTGTCTACACCACCGTGGAGTTTTGCTTTCTTCCCTCTCCAATTACTAGGTCCAGCGGAGGGAATGGCTGTGATTTGCTGATTTGCACTCATCCTCTAGATGGTGCTACCATTATGTTACAAGAAGATCAACACATTTTTTTTTGATTGAAACAGTGACTCGATTCCATATTTCATTTGGTGCAAGAAAACCAACGTGCTTTCAAAAGTACCTTGCATTCAGGATTGTAGTTGACCAATATGAAATGGAGCTACTAGAGTTAATTAGTAATAAACTTCTAAAAAATAATAATTTTGCTTACCCAAGAATGATTCACTGTGAAAATAAATGCTTGTATTGTCCAGTTCTTTGCCTGATCCTGGATGTCTTCCTCAAGCACCCTTCTGCAGGCCATTCAGTCCAGTGAAGATGATTCAAGCCATAGATGGTATTTTCGATTAAATGCAGGCCCTGAGTGCCTCCAGAGTGCCAGCAATTGCATCTGCTTTTGAATGCTAATGGAATTTTATCATTTTCTTTTTCTATAGAGAGTAGATATAAGTCTCTAGAAATCACTCCTTTATATCACGAGCAAATTGATAATAACTTCAGCTTGCTTGGAAATGGCACAAGCCTTCTTTTTATTCCATCAGAGCAATAAGCTTACGGAGCAGTTTGTAGGAAATAAATATTTCATATTCTGCAAACTTTTCAGTCTCGGTTAAGGAAACTTTGAATAAGACAGTTTCTCATCTAGGATTTCTCCCTCCCCCCAAAATACAATGGCTTTAAAACCATTATTTGCCTCAATTATAGATGGAGACTTGTAGCTTAGTAGTAGAACATATTTTAAAGATAGAATATCTTGGGTCCATCCTTGGCATTTCCGCCAAATGGGTCCATATAATGGAATGAGTAAGATATGACTTTCATTTGTCTAGAGCAGTGTTTACCTGGGTAAATGGAAGATGGGTGGACTACAATTCCCAGATTTTCCCAGCCCCTCAGTTAAAGTCCACCCATCTTCCAGTTGTCCAGATTGAGAAACACTGAACTAGGGATTGGCCACTAGGTAAAGGTTTCCCCTTTCAGTTGTGTCTGACTCTAGGGGGCTCTGTTTCACAGCTGAAGAGCCAGTGTGTCCAAAGATGCTTCCGTGGTCATGTGGCCAGCATGACTTTATGCCAAGATGCATGGATGCTGTTACCTTCCCACCAATTTAGGCAGTACCTATTTATCTACTTGCATTTTTTACATAGCCGGTAGGCATGCCTTAAAAATTGAGTTAGGAAACTTCTCCATATCTTTCCTGGATCAGGGAAGCCTAAGTGACTTAGGAGTACTAAGTTGCATGATTGTAAGATACCAAGCTGCCTCTGGTTAATTCCCCTTAGACACAACTATATAAATATTTTTGTGCTATCTAGGTAATTTTGTCACTAGATCAATATTGCTCTGAAGATGTCATAATAACTAGAGGCAAAGAGACATAGAAGAACATGGTCTCTTAAAAATGCAAAGAAATCCATATCAGTTGATCAATAATAAGCAAAGTTTTATTGAAGGGGAGATGGACAAGATACAGAAGATGGGTATTGGGTCCATTGTTATAAAAGAAAAGAAAATTCCTGAATCAGAAAGTTGATCAAACTGGATCAATATATGAGTTAAGCTTCTCTGCTGAGGTTGGCTTATTCAGGGTTCCTGACTCAGTAGCATTTGTCTGACTAGGATAGGGCAGAAACTTGAGGAACAGAAGGAGGAGCCAATAAAGGGCTAGTGACAAAAGTCAAAAAGCATTTGTGCTATTCAAGTGGAGACTTTAGGCAACTGTTCCTGTTTTCTTGACCAAGAGGCAATAGCATAATTTGCAAGACAAGTTTTGTTGGTTCTGATTGATACAGGTGAGAGAGCAAGGAAGTGGTTTGTCAAGAGATGCCATAGAAATGTAGGCAATGGTGTTGTTTTCCCGGTAAGCTCAGTGAAGATTAATTTTATTTATTTATTAATTAAAAATGGCCACCCAACCCACACAGAGGTGACTCCAGATAATGTATAATATTAAAAATCCACAACATAAAAATAATAAAATCTTACCTCTCTATGCAGCAGCAACACAATCAGACTTTAAGTACGTTCTAAATGCTATAGTCAAAGATCTTTTAATACAAAGACCTTGTGCTTAAGTCATGGTTAATTGAATAAATCACATTTAATCCATAATCTATAGATTGCTTATCAGGCCAAGCCCAAGCTAAGCTCACCATATTATGATTTATTATAATAGGCAAAATAAGCATTATCGAGCCAAATGAAATAATTGTCTAATTTTGGATTCTTATGTTCTGATTTCAAAAGTCATTGCGTTTTCACAGAATTAAGATAAATTACAGGCTTCTTTGGAACCAGAGTCCAGAATTGGCCAATTCAAGTCTTACTGTGGAAATGAGGATTGATCTTCCAACAGTGGCCCCACAAATTATCCTCTCTAAATTCTGCCTTTTTAAAATGCTTTCTCAGCAATGGCTTTGGGAAAATGAGGCAGCCTAGTGCTACATGGAAGGACAACGAGATTGAAGAATTTTGGGGAAATAGGTTGACTTAACTTATTTCAGACTGCAGGTGAGGCTTAAGACTATTTCAAAAATTTGTGATCATAATAAAGCTTCTCCTAATTGCACTGGACTCTTAAGTTGAGTTTTCTCTCCCTCTCCCTCTTTTTCACCCCCCGTGCCTCCACCTTTTCCTCCCTACTCATGGTGCTTTAATAATGGACATTGCCCGGCCCCTTCAGGACTTGACCTTCTGCAAGAGGTATGGCTAATGAAAGAAATAGGAAATCTGTTCAATAGAAGTCCAGCGACTGTGAAGTGTAAATACAAGTCTTGTTGAGAAGAAAGGTTCAGTTCTTGCAAACTTTTTCTCTTGACAGCATAGAGCAACAGTTGCGAGGTACCTCACATTTGGGGTTGCCTTGTTGTTCCAGATTAGCCTGGTCTCAGGCTGTTTGCTTCTTACCTTGACAGATCTCGTAGCATTGAAGTTCCTACTCTGAAACAGATGTAAGACAACAGATGATGTCATAATTAATTGAGCAACGGGATCCATATCTAATAAAAAATAAGTTCCATTGAATTAAATGGAGCTCCTTGTATGCAGGAACTGAGCCATACAATTGCAATTGAGACCCACTGAACTGAGGATCTTCATTTCAGTGAGGTCCTTAGTGTTCTCTGGGCTTGGCTGTTTCTTGCAGACATTTCATTACCCTGATGATGTTATCTAGTTGGATAATGTCTGCAAAAACCAACCAAGCTGAGAGAGCACCAAGGACCCACAGTTCAACCCTGAGATACGCATATTCTCTTCATTTCATAAAGTCACTTGTCAGTGTAAAATAATTATGTGCTGAAATCTGACTTGCGGTCCTCAAAAGTTTTGTTCTTCTATAAAAATAAAATGAAAAAAATCATGATTGTGTTAACTGGAGTTGTGCTTTAGCGACCCAGCCTAGCCTCACCAGTTGAATTTCTCCTTCGTGTGACGTTGTAACTTAGTGAACCTCTAAATGCTTTGGTTACCTTCTCTGCCTCTCTGACAGCCTGCTAACCAAATGCATTATTCAGTTCAATCTCTCAGTAGCCCAGAGGCTGCAAAGGACAGACGGTGCTAAATCTACGCAGAAATCTCTGGACACAATGTCAGAATAACATTCCTTTGATGGATCTGCCACTCCAAGAGTGCTGTGCAGGAAAAGCAAGTTAATAAATAACATACTAGTTTTGACATCTGAGAGGAACTAGGAACCCTACTGCTCTTTTGCTTTTTGGTGGGAGGAAGAGGGGAGGGAAGCTGCCCCTGCTGGCTTCAGAGCTGGTGAAAAGCTTTCATTGGGCTTGGGTGTAAATAAAAGGCAAGAAAATGGTCACTGGCAGTGAGGGAGCTAAGTAACGGCAATGTAAATAATGGTGTCTGTCTTTCCAAACTCTCTTCTGAGCGTGATTCATGAGTTTCCTTGTGGAATTTCAAATGGATTCCCTGTTGCAGTTGTCAATAGCGTGATGATCCATAATGCACAGACAGCAGTTGCTTTCTCTGAGACCCGAATGTTAAAGGTGATGGAGCTCCTAGAAGATTTTGTGTAGGTATTATCCCGACAACAGCTTTTCATGCTTCTTTGCTTGCATTATCCAATTTAAGAACCAGAAGTACAAGTGAAAACTTGCTAATTCATGTATGGGGCCATTACTTTGAAGTAACAGTGTGAGGAGCCTTCCACATAATTTTCTGTTGATCTTTCTATTTCTCACCGTTTCCTTGATCAGGTAACTTTTAGAAGTCTTGAAAATAGAAAGTACAGGGGAGGTCTGGGACTGTTACGGAACAGCACGAAATCAGCAGATTGGAGAAGGAACTCATCCTGTGGGTGTAAGTTGTCCAGCTTTCATCGCTTCTACAGTCTTGTGGAATAACTAGGAAGACAAATGTTGTTGATTCACACAGTGTGTAAACCCACAATTTTCTTATTTGCAGTTTGTTGAACAAATTACAGTTGACTTGGTCAGGCAGTGTGCTATACCATATATCATGATGAACAAACCGTTATGGCTGAGATCAGAACATACACTAAACTGTAACCAGAAAACTACATTGATGATGTTTTTATATCTCATTAAGCCGCAAATTAGCCACTCATATTTCAGCACAATATGTCATTGGAATCTGATCCTGTATGGCTCGCTTATGGTGTAATACAATGTTTCTCAATCTTGGCAACTTTAGGATTTCAGTTCCCAGAATTCTTTGGACAACCATGCTGGTTGTTGAAGCCCACACATCTTAAAGTTGCCAAGTTGAGAAACCCTGCTTTCATGTATTGCACGAAGAGAGAAAATTAGATTAGTTGAAGAAGCCATCTTTTTATTCATAAAGAATGGTTCAGTGTAGTGTGCTGTGATGTACACACGGGAATTACTGCAAAGGAAGGGCTGGAATTGCTATGGCAAAGCTGTTAACAAGGTGCTTCATTGTGAACTGTTCAATTACAAGTGTTGTTGTTACTGTTGTTCAGTCACTCCGTCCTATCTGACTTTCCGTGACCCCATGGACTGTAGCACTCCAGGCCTCCCTGTCCTGCACTGCCTCCCAGAAACCATCCAAATCCATGCCCATCGCATCTACAGTGCTGTCTAATCATCTCATCCTCTGCTGTCCCCTTCTCCTTTGCCTTCCATCTTTCCCATCATTACAGTCTTTTCCAATGAATCCTCTCTTCGCATTAGATGGCCAAAGTATTTGGGTTTCAGCTTCAATATCTGTCCCTCCAAAGAGCAATCAGATTTGCTGTAGGATTGACTGGTTTGATCTCCTTGCAGTCCAAGGGACCCTCAAGAGTCTTCTCCAGCACCAAAATTCAAAGGCATCAATTCTTTGGCGCTCGGCCTTCCTTATGGTCCACCTCTCACAGCCATACATTACAAGTAGTCCTTACTTAACAACTGTCCTGCCCCATAATGTTTGAAGTTATGATAGAGCTGAAAAAGCTATATAACTGGTCCTTGGACTTAACAATTGTTGCAGTATCCTGTGGACATGTGATTGAGATTCAGACACTTTGCAACGAGTGGATGTTTATGACCATTGCAGCTTCCCTTGGTCATGTGATTGCTATTTATATGTCAGAGGGCAAAGCAGGAAGAAAGCAGAAGAGAGAGTTTATCTTGGAATCATTATCTAAACATAAAGGGCAAAACCTGATCCCCCCCAATGTCTGAGGCTTATCTAATCTTTCCCAGGCTGGAGCAACCAGTCTTAGGTAATTCTTGTGGAAAAGGCAGATTGCAATACAGTAATTAGATTTGAACTCTACATGTGTGAGTCTGGTTGTTCAAGCTTGAGAGTATGTGCTTCACACCCAATATTTTGAATTACATTTGGATTTCCGGATCTTGAAAGTCAGATATTGCATTGATCTCTGAATGCACTCAAAGCAACTTGAGCTGTATTCTGGACAGTTGTAGCTTCCAAATGTTCATAGTGTGTGATGAAGTGGCTGAGGATTGTGCATGGTATACTATAGTGTACAAAATCTACTTTATTGTAAGGTTACATTAACAGAATCTTGCAAGTCTTAAAGTACACTTGTTTCATCTTTACAACCAAAGAAATTAGGGAAGGTTCCTTCTGAGATGTTTGTCATACCCCCATTCCTTCTATGGGCCCACTTGCCTTTAATCTGACCGTTCTCCTGGCTGTGGCTCTTCCCCCTGCCTCCCAAGATCATTCCCACATACTACTACAGAATATCATTGTAAAATGTCTTTAGAAGAATGAGTTGAAAAACAAGGAACTCATTTGCAGAGGAGGAGGGAATCTATTTGGAAATTGGAAGTTATTGCGTATGCATGTGCATACTGAGATGTTAACATAGATAAACATGGAACTACTGTATATAAAGACAAATTAAGACATAGAAGAAAAGTAACCAATAAATTGCAAGAAAAAGTACAGATAGAAAAAGCAAAAGAGATATAAAGAAGTAATTTGCAAAAGTTACAAAGAAACTTATTATCCCTCCTCCTTCTTTAAAATTACATTACATGTTTCCCTTTCCCCCATATTCAACCATTTTAAATCAGCAAATAAATCACTAATTCATTTTTTCCCCATTTCCAGCAAAAGTCCATAAGGATTTTCTAGACTTTTATGGAAGTACTCATTGTTTTATCTCTGATCAAAAAGATCAAATTTGCCATTTCTGTGAAGTCCACCTTCTTCACAATCCACTCCTCCATTGTAGGTGTTTCAGTGTCCCCCCCACCATTTTTTGTGCAAATACTACTCTCAATAAATCTACTCTTGAGAGAGTTCTCTGCCTTTCCAAGAAATAGGTATATTCTTTAGAGTCATTCTTATTTTTTATGTCGCCATGCATCTATAAGCTCAAAGATGTCCATGATTTCAAAACAAAACAAAACACTCTGATAATTCGCCTTGTGTTGTCTTAATTCCTTTCACAGAGGTTCTCTCTCTCTTTTTTTGTGGGCTTCATTCCACTCTCCAGTCCTTGCTGAAAACTGGAAGACATATTTCAATATAATTTTGTGCAGGAGCCTTCAAAAACCTAGAATTGTCATGGTCATACTACAAGCTCGTTCGTGACTCCTAAAGGGCACAAAGAGCTAAGTTTCAAGTCCCAGAACTTTTTCCAACTTCTCCTATCCCCCTCTTTTAGAAGTTGTCCTTCACCGAGTTAGTCCATAAAACCTGATCCTGTATAAAACACGATGACTGAACTGATGGACTCCCTTCCTTGTTTTTTCCAAGGTAACATCAGGAAAGTGCTAGTTTTATTTTTATTTTGTTTCAAATGCTTTTGATTCTGTTCATCTTTGTCTTATTATGTTTCCAGCCAGCTGCACTGTTATCGTTATTATGCCAAGATGAATTATTTTGATTATTGCCAACAGACTCTCATAATTTTAAGCCCTTCATTTAGGAATCATCTGTTCTCTCACCTCATCTACATGAATGCAAAAGCAAAACACGGCTTTCTTTTTCTTTCTGCAGTCGTCTTCCTACCAGCAGCTGTTGTGAGAGGGAAAATAGCAACATAAAAATTGAAGACAATTTGACATTAAAACCGTTATCCCATTTGGGTAACTACAGAGAGCGCTTCTATTTGTGGCTATCATTTTGTATGTGTGTATATCCATGTGCACATGCAAAAATAGTTTTGCTACAAGTTTCACTATTTTTTTTCTTTTTCTTTTTTCTGGTGCGGGCACCCAAATGGATTAAGTGAAGAAGCTAAGATAAGAGCTTTGGATTGTCAGTGTCTCATAACCCATTCGAGCCAACTTGGAAACCCCTTATATTTGCAAAGTATTTATCCAGTTTTGTCTGCCCAGCACCCTATGAAGGTGTTCACTTCTGCAGCATTAGAGGAGAGGTGGAGCAAAGCAGAATATAGAATGGAATGGAATAGAGCACAATATATTACAATGCCATTTATTATGGCCAAAGAACAGTATAAATAGAATTAGAGGTACAATGCCCTTGTGGTCAGAATGAACCTGAGATCCAGCTCATGCATTTCTGGACTGTATCTTCTAAGATAATATGCACAAAAGTATACTTTTATCTTCCAAGAAAAATCAAATCTGTTATGTAGGGGAAGCAATTTGTTTCCTACTGTCAGACTGGTATCCTGCCATCACTCTCAGTAAATCAAAATTTATTTATGGTCCTAGGCAAAACACCATCACTACTAGAGTTGCGAATTTTTATCTGCAGTGATTTCTGTAAGAAGACATAAGACATAAGCTGTCCTAATCTTGGAGTGGAGACTTTTTTTTTTCTTGCCGAAGTTGCAATTTCTTAGGTTTTATATGACTGTGGAGTCCTTGGTGCTCTTTGAGCATGGTTGTTTGCTTGCAAACATCTATTATTCAACTAAGTAACGTTATCAGAGCCTGATGATGCACTGATCATGAGCATCCCAGATGGTGCACTGATGATGTTACTTAGCTGAGTAATACAATATTTGCAAGCAAATCACCAACCTCAGAGAGCACCAAGGACTCCACAGTTCATATTGTATATTCTCTTTTGTTTTATATGACTGTTTCATGACTTTACTTTAATTTCATTAAATTTCATTCTGTGTTTTATATTACTGGTCATTGACAATAATTATATTTAATAAACAACCAGTTTTTATTATATCTGGTTCATTGATTCTTCTCATGGATTCTCTGTAAATACTTCTGAGCAGGGCTTATCCAAGATGTTTTATTGCTGAAGGCAAAGAATAATATGGTGACTAGAAGTAGAAATAGTGAAGGCAGTAGAGAGAGTTGGCTGGAGTTCACAGCCCACTTGCCCCACACATTCCTCTACATCTTCACTATTTCCTTTTGAAGCCCCCCAATCATAAAAAAGAGAGCCTTTTTAGGAACCAGAGTGGAGTAGCAATGCAGAGGGAAAGAAGGGCAAGGAGAGAGGAGGCAATGCTGTGGCAATACAATTCCCCCTTCTGCTGCTGCTCCTGAGCCAGCCATCACCTCAGTTACTTTGCTGCGACAGAAGAGAGGGAGAGCTTTGCAGACTTAGGATCCACCGCTGCAGCAATGATGAGAAAGAAGTAGCTGTGAATCTTTTTTTTCCTGCCTGTTGAAGAATGTCTTCTGTAGACTTCCAGTCAGCTGTTGCTTCCAGTCATCTTTCCAAGCAAGTTTCCTGCAGAGTCATCTTTAACTGGATTTAATCACATGAAAGGAACAGAATTACAAGAATTTCAACACCTGAACAAATTATGAATTCTTTGCTTTATCTAATTAAGCTCCTTGTTAGAACTTTAAATCTGAGCTGTTGATTTAGGAATATCAATGTATTTTGTTGATTATGTCTGGCAGACATTTTCCAAGATTTCTGGTAGCAGTTTTTCCAAATCTGCCTCGAAATGTTGGAGATAGAATATGATATCTTTTGCAAACAAAGCACATATTCTGTCATTTTCTTTTCCCTGATCCCAAGGGCTTGGATGCTAGTAGTTATTACCGAATGATTTGCAAGCCATGAGGTAAACCATATTATTTTATTTGATATAAATTAATTTAGTAGAATTAGTGTGGTTCCTCCCCATTTACTGTTTTTCTTTCTATCACATTCAATATTTCAATTACAGTACTGGGCATTATTTGATAAGATTTGTGCCAGGCCCCCAAAATCAAGAAAGACATGTTGAGATTCTTTAAGCAGTTTCATGTATAGACATACATCTTGCCAAAGTAAAGCAGATTCCTTGCACCATAAAACATTTACTCTGGGAACTCTTAGGGAGAACCATCTTCACTCTCTTTCACCCACACAAACTGTCTAAACCTCAATGCCTCTTGCTCCTCTGGAATGCTTTCCCTCCGTCCCTCCGTCCCTCCCTCCCTCCCTCCAGGGAATCCAGGCAATGTTCCATCAGTCTGGGACCTCAGCAGTTGCATTTTTGCAACAGCAGCAGATACTCCATGTCTCCAACTTCTTGAAAGCACTAAATCTAGCTAGCCTGATAGGAAAAAGGATACAGCTTTGAGAGGAGTTTTCTTCTGCTGCAGCAAGCAACTCTTTAGGCTGACATGTAACACAATCCATTTGCCAAGAACAAAATGTTTTATGCTGTCATCATAACAAACAATTTGAACCAGATTTAGCCGAGTGTTACTGTGCTTTTGTCCCCCTGCTTCGGTGGTAAACTTAAACTAAATTACATGGATAGTTTTAATTAAATTTGAATTGGCTGGGGTTTTATACCATTTTAAAGGCCACTTGAGACCTCTGAGTTGCATTTAAAACGGAGTGTTGTAATTAGTGAGTTCTACATTTATTATAGTAGTAACTGCACTTTAATGAATTTATTTAGTACTAAACAAAGCTGCTCTAAACAGTTCTGATTACAGAAGGCTGTTAACTTCAGCAGTGTATTTATTCCTTTCCTTAATTCTGTATGTCTTTGAATTTTTGGTTACTTAAACGGGGACTGGATAATTAGAAAAGAAGCAGGGAGGGAGTTCTTATTCATTTTATATTCAAAGCAGTAGAATTTTCCTTTGCGTGTACTCATCCTGGAGGAGCAGGAGGAGGAGGAGGAAGAGAGGAAATCAAATTGAAAATAAAATAAAATTGAAAGGATTAAAGTGTTTTAGAGCATGCAGAAGTGCACATGCCATGCCTATTGGCAGCTTCTTAAAGAAGCTGTATCTTTTCACAGGATTGCATATTGCCTCCACAGCTGCAATTCATTCTGTTGAAGGAATTGATCGTAGGTGCCATATGTGTGTCCAAGGGCTCTCCTTAGCACCCTCTTTCATCTGTATAAGGTGTGCATACAGAGACAGATCTAGAAAGAAATCACAGCCTTTGTGCTAAAAATGACCTCTCATCTGTAAGTGTCATTGGGCTTTGAAGTGATGGGATGGAACAAATATTGATGTTGACTTTTGATATTAAGCAAGACTTCTGAGAATGTAACAGATTGCCAAAAAGACAAACAAGTGGATCATAGAACACATTAATCCAGACTTCTTATTTGAGGCACATGGGACCAGATTCAAATGATCACCTTTTGGAGATCTTATGCTTTCCCATTGTGCTGGGAAAGGAAAGAGAAGAAAAAGAGGGCTGGCAGCAAGGTGGATGGATTTTATCAGAGAAGCAATGGAAGAGTTATCTGAAGACAGGTGTGGACAAAGTAGCCTGGAGAAGATGTGCCCTATGTTAGCACTAAGTCTTGATTTGATGACATATAATCAATCAATGTAATAGCACCTTAATTATACCTAAGAATAGTCTTCCACTATTTGCTGATAAATATCTTCCCCTTGTCTTCTAAAAGTTTGGACCAGCACCCTTCTTTTGTTACGATGTATTAAGTATACCTCATATTACTCTTCAGCTGGGCTCTGAAGGTGAATAGAAACAACACCGAAAAATACACAAATACCAGATTTAAAAACACAAAGACAGAGACATGAAAACTGAAATTGCTAAAATTTAAAAACCTGGCTAAAGGGATTTGCCTGAAATATTCCTTCAAAGAAGAAAGGGATTGGGACAAACATTATTTACAAGAGATTGCATTCCATAAAGGTCTTCTGAAGATGTGAATATCTGGACATTGTGTTTTCACCCCAAACTGAGACAGTTGTAGGATTATCAATATACAGTAGTTCCGTTTTCAGTATACAGTCTCTAAAATAAGATTGCATCCTTACAAGAGAGTTTTATTGTATTAGCAGTACAAAAAAGTTTTGAAAAGAGCCAAGGTTGGTCAGATGCTTCCATTTAAATGTGACACCTGATTAGGAGAATACCGAAATGGGTGCATTGCATGACAAAACGTATCGATGGGTCTCATTCAGAATGAATGACATCCTTCGGTTTCGAGAAGGGAGAGGACCTTCGTGTAAGGTTGGCATCCATGAATTTAGACACTTGATCCCACCACCCAGGAAAGAAGCTGCATTTTATGATAAACCTTCATAGCTGCCCTAAATCAAATCAAAATTCCCTCTTCCAGCTGCTTACTGATGAAGTTTGCTTGCTGAATGAAAACACTAAGAATCCCCATTCCTATATATGGGTTATTTATTTTATGGAAATGTCTATCTTTACATTTCAACATCTTTCATTCTGAGCTCTCCCCTCTTGTTGCCTTACAGCTTCTAATAATTTCATTGCCAGTTGACTTTGATTTATGCTGGCCTGAGCATGAAGAGGAGTCCAATCTGTCACTTCGCTTTCTATGGAGGGATTTATGCAACTTGCCTCTGTTGCTGAATATGACTTTCTTTGCTGTATGTTTTTGCCACATTTTCTGAAATGTAAATTGGGATTGTTTGCACTCGCTGGATCTCTCAGGGGCTCGCTTGATTGCCCCTCGGATTTGAAGTAGCAATTGTGAAGCAACTCATTTGCATCCATCTCTGCAGCTTGTTTTTCCACAGGTCTAAGAGAAATCAAATGTATCGTCATGCCTTCCATCCCATTTGCTTCCTCTCCCACGCCAGTTTTTCTTTCCATCTTTGAGCTCTAGAAGCTAAGGTATTCCTCTTTTTCCATAGTTCATATTAACTCAGTTTGCCTTCTTTAAATAAAGAGGGACTTTTTTTAATGGCAGAAACATTCTGTCATATCTTGTCAGTATGAAATGATGCAGTTTTTCTAAATCGTTGCTTGGAAAAAAAACTTGATGTATTCATTAGAACACTGTTTATCTCACAGGTTTTAACATTTTTGTTGGACGTAGATTGGGGAAGAGTAATCTAATACAGTGGTCCCTCACAAGACATGAAAAATGCAGGATGAGCAAAATAATTTAATAAAATTTATTCCGCTAGATGAGCCGTGATTCACATGACAAGCAAACTTCGCTCGATAACTTGCGCATCATCAGTTAGCATGCTCTGTATTTCTCGTTCAGGAAGCAACTCCGCATGAGAGTTCTGCTAACGCGGCAAGCGCGCACACGCATTCTGCCAACTCTACCGCGTGCTTTACTCCATTGTTGTACAGGTGGCAACCCCACACAAGAGTTCTGCCAATGCGGCAAGTGCGCATGCACGTTCTGCCGCCTCTACCGTGTGCTTTACTCCATTGCACAGGCAGCAACACCACGTGAGAGTTCTGCCAATGTGGCAAGCACGCATGCGCGTTCTGCCGACTCTACCGTGTGCTTTACTCCATTGCACAGGCAGCAACCCCACACAACAGTTCTGCCAATGTGGCAAACATGCATGCACGTTCTGCCAACTATACCGCATGCTTTACTCCATTGCACAGGCAGCAACCCCGCGTGAGAGTTCTACCAATGTGGCAAGCACGCATGCGCGTTCTGCTGACTCTACCGTGTGCTTTACTCCATTGCACAGGCAGCAACCCCGCGCGAGAGTTCTGCCAATGCGGCAAGAGTGCA
>JANHZU010002667.1:15904-29252 GCA_032468055.1 Acrochordus granulatus | reverse complement strand
TGATGTCTTTGCTTTTTAATATGCTATCTAGATTTGCCATAGCTTTCCTCCCAAGGAGCAAGCGTCTTTTGATTTCATGCTTTCCAGTTTACAGAGTGGCTTAAAGGCATGAATACGAAACATATGATTATTTAAATAAAGATTAGGCCCATTATGGCCAATGGCAGTGAGAACTGAATTTGTGCACCATCTGAAGTGTCACATGTCATCTACTCTTGCTCTAAATATTTGAGAACTCTGTTATCCCTCAGTCTTGGCCAGCCTGGCAAATCATCTTAGTTGTTGGGAGTTGGTCCAACCATCATAGGTTTTCCTTTCATTTTGAGGCATACTGAAATAACTTCTGCAAATTATACAGTCCATTTACATGAGTATATTGTCAGTGATTTTATATTTGCCTACAGGTCTCAGTTCAAAGCTTCCTCCTTTCTACATTAACTCTAAAGAGTAATCTTATTCTTTTCTCCAAGACTAAGAGTGAATTGTGAATTTGAAGGTTCTCAGAACTCAGTTCAGTTTTGACTTTACCATGGTCTTAAACACGTCTGTCTCTCAAACATGAATTTTTAGATCTGAAATACAAGTAATAAAAAACATAGAAACTAGTTGTGGTAAGGATTTCAATATGAAATCTATTTTTTAAAAAAGAACAATACGTCATAACCATTATTTTATGAATATAAAGTTTTATTCCAAGCTGTAGTGGTTTCAGTGATTTGAAGCTACGACGTTGTTTGCTATACTTGCATTTAACCCCCCTCATGGGAAGGACTTTGAATCTGTCCTGGTTATTGATTGTTGACCTTCTGAGTGTCATTGGTATTGCACAACATTCACTGGCTATTGACTGATGATATTTAATGCATTGGAAAGGGTCAGTGACCTTATGTCATGGGTTTTCAAGTGAAAACTAGTGCTCTTTTTCTGGTGTGTGTGGCATCTCATAACTCATTAGCATGACCCAATGAAAACTCTGATTCAAAGGCAGAACAAACATTTTCTTTAATTTCACTAGACCCCCTGTCATATTATACAACATAGTTTAATTAAATAATCCAGAAATGGAATTTAAATTCTACATGATAGCAATTTGCTTTATAAATGAACCTTTATTCTTGTTGTCAAACTGGAATTAATATTCAATATATTAGTGTACGGTCTGTACAATAAATAAATAAATTAAATTAAAAAAGTCACTTCCTACACTGCTGCTTAAAGATTTCCAAATTGTCCTTTGTGGGATCAAATGACATGCGACATTGAATATTAATTTCTGCCCATAAAAAGCGGTCAGCACTTAGTTTGGGTCCAGGAGAAAGAGCTCAGAACTTCTATTCTCTGATGAAAATCATCCCTTTTGAACTTGCTATTTGTCTTGGAAAGGAAACTCACATTGCAACAACAGGAACTATATTGCAAAAGCAAAAAGCAGCTTCTAATAGAGTCTCAATGAATTCAAATTCTCCCCATCACCCATCACACTACAAATACAAGGGAAAGGACAATGACAACTGATAAAACTATCAAATGGCATATAAAAGGCAGTATTGTTAATCACTGGAAATTGATCCCATTGAGCACACCTGAAAATAGATGTGTATAGCTCATTATGTAATGGCTGGACCAACTGGTGTAAGTTTGCGTGGTCTGTGCGTTATTAAAAACAATGATTAGACAACAGTGTTTTGGATCTCTTGCAAATGTAGCCTCTCTCTGCTATTTGTTAAACCAATATGTTGTTTTCCATGAACTGAAAAAT
This sequence comes from Acrochordus granulatus, assembly GCA_032468055.1. Lineage (NCBI taxonomy): Eukaryota > Metazoa > Chordata > Lepidosauria > Squamata > Acrochordidae > Acrochordus > Acrochordus granulatus. The sequence continues at coordinate 27,493 of JANHZU010002667.1, read as the reverse complement.
GTTGCTGCTTTAATCAATGAAACCATCAACACACCTCTGATTCCTAAGGTAGCCATCTCTCTTTTCCAGATGGCCTTCGACCCTGGAAAAAGATGTGATGTTTTAATGAACAGCAGAAAGGCATGGTACCTGCGAAGTCTGAAACTTTTCTTTCAAAGAACTCTAGTCCATGCCCCCTAATTTCTCTCCCTACTATCTAAGTGACAAGGTCTTAAACAGGTTTATTAATCTAATTTTCCTTGAGATTTTTTTAGAGATCCATACTCTGTTCAACCATTTAGAGTCAGGGAGATCCAAATAAATCCCCCCACAAAAAGGAAATTCCATATAACCAACTAGTGAAAAATACCTGTCAGTGAGTTTGACTAGTTCCCAAAAAGGGGCTATTCCAGAACAATTTTGAGTTGTTGGGTTCCGTGGCCAAATATAGGCACTTCCATTACCTGCCACATCATTAGAGGACATGTATGTATGATGCTCCAGCCATTGAAGATATTGCACACATTTTGTTTGACTAACTATATGCCCCCTTTTGGCTTAGATACTTAACTTCCCTACTCGGAAGAACAGCCCACTGAAATCTGAATCACAGATTATCCTGTTTCCTCCTGGGCTGTAATGCCCTGGGCTGTAATGCCCATTTTGAACAGAACTGCTGAGTTTGTAGTTAAGGCAGTTGAGCTAAGATGCCGTTATATCAAACATTGGGGTATCCTGTAAGGATGATGCAGTTATCTGAATGTTGATCTTTTTGTATTTATCACATTTTATTACTTTATTTTCTTTTATCCATTTTACTCTGATCCTATATTTAACATATTTTTATTTTTTAATATGGTCCTAAGACTTATCAATTATCTATCTATCTATCTATCTATCTATCTATCTATCTATCTATCTATCTATCTATCTGCAATACATGCAATATTGCAAGTAGATAAATGGTAACACTTTGGTGGGAAACTAGCTGCGCAAGGAGAAGTGAGAGCCAGTGGTAGACCTGCTCAGATGTGAGGTAAAAGCAGAACAGCAGTAGGAAGTCTGAATGCCACTTGTTGGGTGGGGAATAATTGTAATAGTAATATGATTGTGAGCTGCTGAGAGTCGCTGAGAGATTGGCGGCATATAAATATGTGTAATAAAATAAATCTATCTGCAATTTCATTTCTAAAGATATTCTTGGGGTCAAATCATATTTAATGTCACATAGAATTTGAGTGGGTATTTTGGGTGTTGTCTTCTCTTTTTCTTCGTCAACACCTTCCGACCCTGATATTAACTGTAGAAGGGAAAAAGCAGACATGGCACTTATTGTTTGTCCACTAAATTGAAGTACAGCAATGGTGAATAGGTAAATCTTGTTAAAGAAAGGCTTAAATGTTTTTTCGCATCATCTTCCTATTTGCACTGATCCAGAAACAGACAAGATTTCATAGAAAGAGGAGAGGATTCTATTATGTGTGCGTTAAGAGAAGTTAAAAGAATCTAGTGGTAGTGGGGAATATGAATCAGGCAAAATCAGATTCAAGTCAATGATTTGCATTTGCAATCTGATTCAATTTAGGCTTCTAGATCAATTTGGAAAATTGATTTGGCTGACTAGAGAGGTTGGATTACATTGTTCTGGTTTAGACTTTGTAATTCAAACAAAATGTTTCTGCATGCGGATAGATGTCTGAATTGCCTGAATCAAAGGCATCCAATGTGTTGATTCAAATCAACCTGCCAATTGGAGATTCAATCAAATTGTCTTCAGATATGCACATCAAGTATTTGCACACTTTGCTAATAACCCTCTCTAGACAACAGAGATATCTCAAGTTGGAAGGACCACAGTTTTTCAGCAATCTTATTCTTTCACCTTTATTCCAAGCCACCAGGTTTAACTCCACGCTCCAGTATATCTGGATGTAGACCCAAAGTAAAAAAATGCAGTGCACATCCGCATCAGGGAACATATCCTTGAGCATCCTATTCATGAGCAGTAAATATTAAACCACAATGTATTTCAGCCCAACTGCGTAGCTAAGATGGTTTTGTTAAGGTCATTTTGTCTCTCGATATCAATATCACATAGATTGCATTTAACGATTCCAATGGAAGCCATAAGAAATGAAAAAAAGGCTAAAGTGGAGGCAAAATGTAGAGGGGATTGCTTCTAATTCTAAAATGAGGACATTCTAATAACTTTGCAAATGGTAACAACATGAAATGCAGGTGGGTATACACAATGTGAGCTTTACCAGTGTGGAGAGGAAGGGAAACTACTTAGAATTCCTATCAAATTAAAGATATTCTCAAGAATTCTGATGTGAAACACTAGTGACTTTGGGTGTTCCCCTTGGCTAGTGCCCTGAAAAAGGATAATGAGCACCGAAAGACTTACAGCTAACTTCATAAATTCTGACATAAATCGAAAGGGATTTCAAATGTACAGTTTGAAAGGATTTATATGGACGGATTGATTGATTAAACTTGTTTTAATTATACTCATAAATGTCAAGCAGTTTCATTAAGTAGTGGAATGAGCTACTTGATACTATATTACAACCAAATATCAACCCAGAATGTTTTATAATTTCAGAACAAGGATTTCAAATGTAATGGGTAAATGCAACAACAAGGTTTTTTAAAGAAAAATGGAACTACTATAGGATGACAAGAAAAATATATCACTTTTCAGTAGACACATCCTCTAGACTCTAGAGGATCATATTTCAAAATATGCATTTGATACAGGAACAATATACGAGGTGTGTGACTCAAGGAACTTAAATTGAGAAGAAAGAAAGTAAAAGTAAAACCACATTTTGGGAGTCAAATTTTGAGAAACAAGCAATGTGCGTAAAAATCCAACAGAGGAATGAATATATTTAATAGATGCAGACAGTCAGTACAGACAATCTGCTCTAGCTCTCTTTCATTTCTCCCTTAAAGCCATTGCAGGTGGCAAGAAAAACCCATGCTCAGATCAGAGGTTGAAAAAAGTCTTCAAACTTCACAAATCTCTTGAAGTTGTGAAGATAGCAAGTTAGTAAATAAATGTTTGGCCTAAATTCTTACTGTCCAGTTGCCTGTGAATATACAGATATGTTAAGATAGACGGACTAATATGCAGATCAGTTTATTCTAAAATGCCAGTTTTTCATATATTGAATTTTTATTTATAAAAAATATTTTTATTTATAATTTTTATTTATAATTTTATTTATTTGAATTTTTATTTATTATTTATATATTGAATTTTTATTTCATTCTGTGGCATCTCCAATATCAGTCAAGTTTTCCCCCACTAAAATTAAGGGTACGTATTTAAAGTGTACATTGTCTCAAAACATTTTCTTAAAAAAATCATAGTTAAAACAAAACTCCACAAACCTAACATAACTACAATATGTAAATCAAGCAATATTGAATTGTTAATTGTTCATCCTATTTATTCATCCTATTTAATTGTTCATCCTATTTACTTTTATCTCTCAATACGATAATGGTTAATCCTACCGTATTCAGTTAGAAATCACGCGCATGGGATATTGCTTTAATTGCATGTCTGATGAATGACAATTTATTCTGACATAAATACTCTCTTTCTTCAACCCAAACTTCGCATCCACAAACAGAACCCAGTGGAACTCACTCCTAGATAAACTTAGAGAGGACAGCTGCTTTGAACCGGATTGCTGTTTGATTTATTATTTTATTGTTTATCAATTTTTCTCAAGATGTCCTCATCAAAGGAAAGGGTTGAACCTCCTTAGCAGGCTCTGCTAACTTCTAAATTTAAATTTGGGCATTTTGAAATGCTTTGAAAATACAGTACTGGATCTCTTGTTTCCAGAGATCAGAACTGCAAGAATCAGGAGAAGCTGAAGATTTTTATAAACCTGGGAAAATAATTAAATATATAATGAAGCAATGAGGAACTAAAATATTCAAATGAGAAGAGGTCTGCTTATGAATACATCACAAGAAGACATTCATTATCTCTTAGTTCACTGCACTCAATTTGTACATTGACTTCTAAGCTTGTTTTCTGGTCTCCTTTAAAAATGACAGGATCTTTGCTTCTTAATCTCTGGACAACCCTTGAACTTTATCTTACCTGATGTCTCATCTCTACTTTTGGAGCTTTTGTTTGACTTTTGACCCGTCTGCTGGTTTGGCTTACAACTCTGAGTACGTAGTTGCTCTGCAGCCTTTTTAATTCTTTTGTTCTTGGCCAAGGGTTTCTACTGCCTTGTCTTCTTGACATAAGGTCCTTGTTGGCCTTATTGATGGAAGCTATTTTGAGGTCAAAAAGCATCAGGAAAATGTTAATATTCCAGAATTAGGAGATGTTGAGGAAAGCCATCATAAATCTGAGTAATGTGGCTGGAAAGAAGACAATAAGACGTGATAGAATTTACTGTTTTACGTGATCCTTACTTTTCAGTATGTTGATGAATCTGGAGTCAACTAGGAGTTGTAAAACATCTGAAAGTCAACAAAGGTTGCAAAAATTTCCAGGTCTGGTCTTATTGAGCTGTCATCAATTTTATTATTAGAATGACTTCCATATTCTAATGTGAAAAGGCTGGAAAAAGAGAACATGACTTCTTCTCTAATTAAATTCCAATCTTTTGCCCAAATGGCTGAAAGGGCAACTGTCTTAAACCTTTGAACTTTATTTGTAATACAAAGCTTCAATTAGATAAAAGACAATAATTAGCAAATCTTTTATCTTTGGGCATAATTAAATCTTTAAGAGAAGACATTTTAATCAATGGCTTGTAATGACAAGTTCATAAATTAATTAATCCCACCAATGAGAGTCTGGCAGAGATCAATGGATGTTAAAAGAGATTCAGGATGAGGGGACACTGCTATAGTTACACTGTAACTTGATTCAATTTGGTTTAAAGATTCCTTTCTGCAAAGTATTAGCTAGTTGAAAAGCTGATGCATTCTATAAAGAGAACTCACTAAATATTCAGCCATCTGAACAATAAAAATTGATGCTTTCACTCAGCTGGAATTCTAAAACATTTCAATAGATGCTTTTTGTATGGCATGCCAGAACAGAACCTATCCCTGTAGGTGGAATATTATGGTTTGGCTGAGAAGAGCAGGGATTATAGCAGCCAAATATGCAATTTTTGGGCGAGGGTGTCTTCTCCCTCTTTCCCCAATGCTTCTTTCGAGATGATTCTAGACTTGTCAGAACAATCTTGGACACTTAGAACTCTGCTGGATTTGGCCAAAAGCTCATATGAACTGTCATTTGGTCTCTTGACCCTTTGAGGTGGGCAGTTTCAAGAAACAGACACAGCAGGGTACTTAAAAATCTCTTTATTGTAGTAAAGTTCAGATAACAGAACCTTGAAAGCCCATCCACATTTCTGTTGGTTCCATCTGATACCAAACAAATGAAGATGGGGATAGCCTGAATTTCTTTCTCACACTTTTCTCTTTTCCAGGAGGAAAAACTGAGAATATTTTTGGAAAGTCTTTTCTTTTCAATTTTCCATTCCTTCTTCATTCTGAAGGTCAGATCTTTATTTTTTTCATACCGTCTTCCCAGTGACCAACTAAATGCATCTTGGAGACATATATATCTTCTACTAGTTTTATCTAGAACTGAGGTCTATCTAGTTTTAGGCCTATTCTAGTTTTATCTAGAACCTTGTATTCTGCCAAGTAATGATTCCCAAAGTAATATTTATCATAATGGTTGATAATACTGATTATGCACCATCAAGACATTGTTGACACTTAGCAACCACATACATAGATTTTCTCCATGATGATCTGACCTCCAACCTGATCTTCCAGCTCTTACAATGGTGCACTCATCACTAACTCAATCTATCCACCTTGGATAGATCATTCTTTCCTCCTCATTCTTTCCTCCTCTTTCCTTCCACTTTTCCCAGTGTCTTATTTAGGGAGATGAGTCTTTGCATAATATGTCCAAAGTAGGGTACTTTGTGCCCAAACATTTGTGCCTGCAGTGAGAACTCTTGGTTGATTTTTTTGTTTGTTGGTTTGTTTTCTTGGCTGTCCATGGTACAGCATTTTTAGGAATCTTCTCCAACACCAAAGTCCAAAAGGATCGCTTCTCTTATAATCTTATTCACATGTCTCCAGAGGCTTGGAAATGTGGAGGCCTCTTGAGTTTAATAGCCAAGAAGATTTAAAAACTAAGAAGCTAGTTATTTTCAAATAAAGCTAGAACGATTTTTATAATGGCAGCCTAGTTCTGTCCATTCTGCTGATGTGACATGCAAGATCACAAGTACTGTGTGTTCGAAAAGCTTGACAGAAAAAAAAAAGAAAATATACAAAGATTCCTTCAAAGTCAGTCAAGCAATCTGTCGCTATACATTTCTGAGAAGTCGTAACAGGTTGGAAAAAAAATCCTTTGTTAAGAGAAATACACTTGAAGCCAAAAATTGTTAATATAAGCACTAAGTATATCGATGACATATTTGGAAGGAGACTGTATCCGAAGATCTCGATCATAGTTTTGAAAGAATGCTATGAATTCTGAACACATGCACACACATACTTTGGGGCTGAGACTAAAACTGCTGTGGCAATTTTTAGGCCTCCCCCCTCCTTATAATTATAAACAAAAACAAAACACATGGTTGGCATTTGTAAAATTTGAGATAGTAACTGTCAGAACAGAGTCTTGCAGGATTGACAAGAAAGGAGAATCTCTCCAACTAGCTGACACAAACTAGTCATAAGCTACTTCTAGTAGAAGTCACTTTAAGTTCTTGGGAGGTGACAGTGTCAGTAATTTGACAGGCATCTTCCACTGGTATCTTTTTGTCAGGTCAAAGACCCTAGATAGTTGTTGAAGGAACCCACAACATGGCACAGGATAGTACTGTTCAAAGTAGAGTCAGGATCAAAGTCAAGTTGAAAGAAGTGTCAATTTCACATTCTCATTTTTTCCATTTTCTGTTAGTCTTTCATATTTTTGCATTAGCGTGTGCATTTTCTTTGATTCCTACAAAAATAAGAAATTTTATTTCTTAGAAAAAGCCCAGCATGAAAATTCTCATGCATTTTGTATGTGTATTATACAGGATACAATTTTGCCTCTTCCAGTATTTTTCTTACAAAGTAAGATTTTGCTGCCGATTGCTTTTACTAATATACGGATACTTTATACTTTATTGGCCAAGTGTGATTAGACACACAAGGAATTCGGCTCCAGTACAGAAACTCTCAGTGTGCTTGCAAGACAACAGTAAATAAAATAATAACATAAACAAAATAAAATGAAGTTTATGCATTCAAACAGAAAAATGTGCATCAAAATGTGTCGCCAGTAGAAAAGGAAATAAGGAAGATATAGGATTAGGATCACAATCTATTGCTACATATGCATATACATTAGATAGCACTTCCAGATTAATTAAAATTCCTTAAAATTCCTTGCACTATAGTAATTGCTGTGTCCTGCCATGTAGCGTAAGTTAAATGTTCAGCTGAATTATGGCACAAGGGAAAGAACCATCCCCGTGTCTGGTTGTTTTAGTGTGCAATACCCTGTAGTGCCATCCAGAGGGAAGAGGTTCAAACAAGTTGTGTCCAGGGTGAGAGGGGTCTGCAGATATCTTCTCTGCCCTTCTCTTGGCCCTCTCAATCCACAGGTCCTGCATGGAGGGCAGGCTAGCTGCAATTCTTCTTTCTACTATCTTGACTGTTCCTTGGAGTCTGTACCTGTCCTGCATGGCTGCTTTGTACAGTTATAGAGGTACAAAGGACGGACTCAGTGATTCTTCTGTAGAACTGTTTTTCATATTCAAATATGAAACATTCAGAATATGAAATACTGAGAATGTTTTTCAAATATGTTTTTCATTACTCTATTTCCAGCCAATTATTACTCAATGCATTTTTGTGTTGGGCAGTTAAATTCTTCTGCATTCTCTCTACCAATTCTGTTTTACATCGATGAAAGAAAATTTGCTTTAAAAATTAATTCAGGAGGAAGAAATGTTCGAGAAACTTCCCTTGTATGGAATGAAGTAATCTTTCACATTTACCAATAAGGAATGGGTTTTCCCCACTGGATTTTCTCCAAGTAGAAAGATAAGATATAAGCAATAAGAGAAAAAAGATAAGAGATAAGCAACAAGATGGAAAAGCAAAATAAGAGAAATTAAGATATTGCTAAACTGATGAAAAGGGGAAATGTATAAATTGGATTAAAGAGAGTCTGAAGGGAGGTCTGTCGTGTTGCTATCTTCCATTTCTTGATTAAAGAGTGACAGATCAATCTTTCTGGTGAAAGATTGGGAAATATTTGTATCAAAAAGCAACAAGAGCACCTTTCATCACCTCTGACAGTAAAGTAAGCCAAAACATACTGCAGAGAGAAATTTAAAAGAAAATTTCAAGCATCCTGAGAAGAGAGACACAAAAGTCTTTTTCATGGGAGGTAGGGGAGCCTTCTGAGAAACTGAATGCCAGATTACACACAGTGTTAGTACAACTTGACCTTCTGAATGGATTGAGTCATATGTGCTGAAGTCCAATGCTGAGATCCAGTGGATGTCTCCACAGAAACGTATCTTCCCACAAGTAGACCTCCCGGTCCTGGAATTCCCAGTCCCGGAATGGCTTCCCTATAAACACGCCCAAGTCCTATTTCACTATTTTCCAGCGTCATGCAGATGCGCTTTTACTCTTCCGAAGTTTTTATCCTGCTACAGAGGTTGAGCTTCACTTCTGATGACCCCATGTTGCTTTCTTAGCAATAATTTAGAAATGGTTTAGCATTTGGGGATTTTTTTAAAAAAACCTTCTCATTTACTGGTCGTTTGTCCAAGGATTAGCCAGCTTTGACCCTGCTTAGCACTTTGTGAGATCAACCAATGCCACCCAAGGTGATGGTCCTTCCCATGATATATCTTAAACCCATCAATGGGTAATTTCCTTCCCAGCGCAATGGCAGTGTCTGTTTTCCCATTCAGGAAGAGCTGAAAGAAGCAAGTTTTTCTGGCTGTGAATAGACTAGACTAGACTAGACTAGACTAGACTAGACTAGACTAGACTAGAATAGACCGTGTTTTTCTTTCATCAGCAGAGAAAGCTATGAAACAGCCTCAGCATTAGAGTGCCGTCTTCTGATGAAGATTAGAATGGCAGCTTTTTTTTAAAGATCTTGCTGTTGTAATTTCCCCCAAAGAATCACATTTTAAGACACATTTTAAGACACATTTTAAGACACAGGAAGAAAATTAAACATATTCAAGTCAGAAATAAATTAATATCGTAGAATTAATATATAATATTATAGATTGCACAGAATATAGAATTGCTAATATCATAGAATTAAAATCTCTGTTTCGCCTTATGAAGCTGTTTTTCAAAAGAGCTTTCCTGCTTCCTGAGTCCTTGTCTGCAATTCTTTTACGTGAGGATGGTGATTTGATTACAAAAGGACACGGAGGTAGGGTTTTCTTCTCAACAGCAGTAAACTGGAATCCTCCAGATATTTGGGATAATTTCAGTTCTCTGCCAGCGGATGCAAAGCAGAAAGCCAGTCAGATGCAAGTCAAAAGGCTTCACTGCCGTGCCATAAATTTCCTGAGAGTAACTGGAGGTAGTTAGCTAAATAGTAATTAGGACTATCCCTTATTGTCTGCTAATGTCTTTGCATCATGTTTTGGAGGCTTTGCAAAATAAACCACAAATCCAAATATCAAATTTAGACTCAGACACCAACAACTCAACAAACAGCGAGAGGGTGCTTAAGTGTCCAAGTATGGGGAAGGAGCAAGAATGACAAGAATACAGATTTGAAGTTAGAGAGTCTTCTTGGGGGGAGGTCCATTGTAATTTCGAATAGAGACTAAGCGACTGGTCATAAGTCGAGGACTACCTGTACTGATTTTACACTCCTTGTTTCTCTACCTTTCTCACGTGCTCCCCCATCCATCTTTCCTCCCAAGCTGGAGTCTCAGCTGTTGTGCTGCCCTGCAAATGGGAGGTGATCAAGTGGAAGGCTGACTTCGGTTGCCCTCTTCGACACTTTCCTGCTACTGACCAGAACACAGCTCCTTCGAGCTACTGAGGCACATCCATGCACAGGATTACAAATCTGATTGTAGCTTATTTTTGTCTTTTTGTTTTCCCCTCCTACCCCTCAACAAGGATTTTGCCTTGGTTCTTGATGTCAACTAGTTCATCAAGTTGACGGTAATAAAAATTAGTTCATCAAGTTTTTTTCCTTGGTCCCAACTTTTCCTCGGGCCAAAGTCAAAATGTTGGATTTGCCCATTTTTATTCTTACATTTAAGACTTACGTTAGTGCTCCCCTGTCCTTGACCTCAACCTGGGTAGATACAGCTTGGTTCTGTTGTCCATTACTCTTACTTGTATATTTTTCATCATTTTGTTTTCAGCCCATTGTCACATTTTTAATGAGGGGCAGTTAATTTTTCCTGCTTCTTCCCAACCAGTTCTGATTTATACCGATGAAAAAGAATTTGTTTTGAACTTTTTTAAAAGGGGGAAGAATTTTGGAAATATCCCAGATATAGAATAGGATATCTTTGCATATTTATAGTTAAGGAAACGCCTTCCCCCTTTTTAGAGTGGAAAGCATGGATAAACATATTTATCTAACCCACCCCAGCTTCCAGTCATTTCAATTACATACTTTCTGTGACTTTTTCTCCTTTTAATTTTTTTACATACGCACACAATATATTATTTTTTAATTCCTACAACCAGTACTTCAAAATATTTCGTCAGCTTGTTCAAAGATTTTTGAAAAGAAAAAAACTGCTAAACAATATTAGTACTAGAAATCATCTCTTTTCTGTTTGTTCTTTTCCCCAAGCTTCAGTGGCAACATTCCAAAACCTCCAAGCTTTTTCTCCAAAGTATTTGTTGAAAGATTTCTGTTCAGAAAAAAGATTAAGTTTAATAACTGAGCCAGTTGCTTTTCAAGGAAATCGTTATCTGTTATTCATTTTCTCAGTAAGAAATTTCAGACTTCTAAGGAGTCCTTGGAAATTTTTTCAGGAAACTCGGTTCAAGAGCAGCCAAAAAAAGGGAAACTTTTATCTTGATTCATAGGAAAAGTTAATCATCAGAAGGAAAACACAGAGAAATTCTAAATATAGATTTCAGGTTACTTAGATTAGAAGGCAGCAGATAAGCTAAATAGCTCCTGGGGTTAAGATGCGAAACAAACTGGATTATTTTTTCACAGGAGCTGGGAAGAAATGGGGAGAAAGAACCAGATTTTTTAAAATAATAAAAAAATACATTAAAACCAACCACTGGGGGGCAGTGTTTCCCTTGGAATTAATGCAATGACGGCTTTTGTCAACTTGGGTCAGCCAAGGTCTGCTCAGAACTAGAAATAAGAAAGTGAGGAAGAATATTAGTTAATTAAGAGGCAGCCCAGAAGTCCATGCATAATCACTGGTGGATGGAAATGATGGAGCCTAGAAGGAAGAACTCCCCAGTGAGGCACCACCTTGCTGTGGTTGGGGGGTTGTGTGCTCTGAAGAAGATGAGAGCTCTGCCAGAGGTTCAACCATACTGGACAGGTCTCATCAGAGGAGCCAGACA
>JANHZU010002664.1:0-19788 GCA_032468055.1 Acrochordus granulatus | reverse complement strand
GAAAATAATACTTGGGAGTGTCAAGAAATAGGCTGAGAAAGGCTGAGAATATTTAACATAGGCCCCACTAATTTGCTGAGACCACGGTCCAAACAGTTAGTGCAACTTTAAAAAAACAGCTAAATATGAAGCTTCTCATGAATCAATACAAAATAAACACAATATTAAATGGCTGGAGTGTAAGCAAGTGCCTCCAGAATAAGCGGAGAGTAAATGTCTAACATTTTTTATTCCTGCTGCTCTCTAGAGCTTGTTAGTTGCAGCACTAGCTGACAAATTAATACAGTCTTGCTGAATAAATGGCCTTTACAAACCACCTGCTGGGAAAATTGATCTTTGTGTTGCTACATGTTTTCATCAAAGTGTATTGAAGCCATTGTGTGGATTTTTTTCCCATCTGTGAGGATTTGGCAGAGCTGTGCCAATGAAACGCAGAACTCTTGTGCTTAGTTCCAACTGTGTAGTACTATAGAAGCCCTTGACTTGCAGTGAAGCAAATATATCAACTAGTTAAATCTACCAATGAACCCATCCATTTTTGGCATACTGTTTCTTTAAGTCCACTATTCCCTGCAGCTAAAAAATTATTAACAATTGCTTTTGAAATTATATAGAAAGATGTTAAAACCAGCAAGAGACATCCTCCTGACATGTCAACAAAACATGTCTTTGTCTCTATATTCTCATTAATCCAGGTCATGTCCTGCAGCAAAATTGGAAAAAAAAATTTACAAACTATCTTAAAAAATCAATTGGACTTTTATTTTTAGATGTTACAGAGAAATGTTTCAAATCCTATCCAGGAGTCTTCCTCAGCTTCATATGAAAAAGGAAAAATGGTAAGGAATACATATACATTTCTCAAAAGGAGCAGGAAACTGTGAAACAGGATACTCTTGAGTTCTCATGTCTTTCTCGAACAAGAGGCACCTTTGATACATGGGACTAGTACACATATAGTCCACCTGTAGTTCTACTAATTGTACTTACAGGTATGAGTTGAGTAGTGCTGGGATCATCTATTGATCATGATCAGTACAGAAGGTGCATGATGTTCAGAATTACTTTTTGGGAGGGAGGTGGAGAGTCATAGCAACGTTTTCTTTCCAAGTATTCATATCTCAATTTCAGTTAGTCTTTCAGTGAACAAGCAAAGCAGAATGGCATTTTCTAGTCTCTGCAAGAGCAAGGTGAGTTTCCGAGCGAAACAGTAACAGATTCTTCTAGAAAGGCAGAATAAATAATATCTTTGTTCTAAAGGAATCAGGTAGCTTAATGGGGCAGTTTCCGCATGGGGATGGATTATATAATTATACACTGGGCCTTGGTGTGTCTGGCTGTAATAGCATCTTGGGCATTTTTTAAAGATGACTCAGCTAGTGTTTGAGCCTAATTATGGGCAACTTGGATGTAGAAGTAAAGTAACAGATCTTCCTGTGCAATTTCCAATGAAATACCCAAGCATACTGGCCACTGCAAAGCTACATAAACCTCTGGATATGTTGTCAGAGCACAATAGTAAATTTGAAAGGAAGGACTTCAGCAAGACTACCAGAAGTCATTGGACATGCCCATGCCATATCATCTCATCATACTGGCTTTCCTATTGACACTTTTTATCCAATAGAGTATTTTGTAAAGAAAATGACATACACTCCCAGTACTATGCGGAGTAAAATGGTTTGCTGAAATTAGCTGTCTAGGGTGCCATTTGGCAGCATCCAATTAAGTGTTTACTATTACTAGACACTGGAGATAATTCTGGTGTTGCCATCTGTCATCATCAGTGTTTAGTTGCAGCAGCTACTGATGGTTTCTTTCAATAGCCTCAAGTTATTAGGATAAGCTAGATATTATCAAACACTTTGGGTCCTGCATTGAACTTTTGCTAGCAAATTTGTTTCCTGCAATTCCATTTCTTCACTTTATATGATTTGTTTTCAAGTTTGGGGGTTTTGTCTTGTTTGTGCCTTGTTTTATGTCTCAATTTTAATCACATGAATGAAATGGCTGCTACTGCACTGTAAACTCTTAAGAAAAATTACTTCAAGGTTCAGCAAAGGCTTTTCTGGGGAAGTGAGCTTAAGGAAGGAAGTCAAGGAAGAATGCAACAATCCACAGGTACAAATATCATTGAACAGATCAATGTATGCTGAGCTTCTAGTTACACTCATAGCCCAGTTCTTCACAGGACGTAATTCTGAATTTTAAAGTGATATCATTTGTCATATCCCTAATGACAACTTGGTGGCTCCTAATCAGAATCATAGGAACGCAATCTTAGATTTTAAAAAAAGGAATTGCTGAAATAAAATTGGCAAACACACAAAGCAACACAGTATCCACCATGGCTGGATTTAACTTTGAACCAATATATATTAGCTTCAGCTGACAGTGATTTCAATTTTTCCCTGGTTCCTGTTGTCTGCTGGTGACCCTATAAGCATGTGGAGTCATTGCCTAGCTACATGAAAGCATTTACTGCAACAATATTGCATGACAGTGACAGACTTGTAACACAGGTTTGAAATGTGCTGTCTGCCTTATTGCACAACTGAGACAAAACAGCCAAACAAGAACAGTCTTTGGGGTTGCAGTTTTCCTCTTCTACCTCATGTTTTTCTTTTCATTGTGTGGCTTCCTGTGCCCACTGCCTGCACCTATAGCACCTTCTCCTCCACGTGCTCTTTGCTCCTTCTGCTCCCAAACAAGGATAGTACCAAATGCTGATTCTGCCCTGGCTACTTCTTTGCCAGGAACTAGCAGGGCTTACTTAAGTTCTGAGCCACCCGTGCTGCGGCTTGCTTCCACTGGCACAAAGACAAATGCCTCATCTTCTGTGTATAGCTCATGGCTGCCATATTTTCTTTCTTTTCCAACTTCAATTTCCAACTTCAGGGGTGCTAAGTTTTTATGGGTTTTTTTTGCAACCATAGTGCTAGGAAACGAAATTTTCATTTTTACCCCTGAACAAATTAATCCATACATCCCAGATGCTATGAACCTTAGCTGGGAAAAAGACACAGACAATTCTGTTTCCCCTCTCTTGCTGGTATGTAATCAACAGCAAGAGACTAAGATATGCCATCCCACATTGCAGGTTGTCCCATTTGATAAAAGGTCCCCAGGACAGGGACGGTGCTTACAGTACTGCAGTTCCCCAAACTGATCTCCCGAATAAGTCATACATGCATTGTGTTGCTCCCGCTAAGGCACACTATTTAGACAGATAATGTATGATGATCAGTCAGATGCTAGCTTAAAGGCACTGAGCCAATGAAGGTATTGAAGTGGTGGTGTCCTCATTAGCTATTTGTTTCTAAGGAACTACCTGGACTGTTATGCTTGGCTAGAGAAACAGGTATTTCCAACAGTGCCTGCCCAGCTGCACCAATGCTCCATAGCAGTGAGTAGACATAGGATAGAGAGGGGAGAAAGCAAGGATTACTGGTCCTCCTAAAATCTGGTAGTAACAACAGGAGCAGCAGTTGCTGAAGTAACAGGCTATCAAAACCTGCCCCATTTCCTCAGCAGACAAATGCTATTCTTCCATGTTTCATTGCCAGTAGTTTAGTAGGGCTAGTAAAACTACAATAAAAATCAACATTGGAAAAGGCTGAAGATGTACTTCCATTCCCACAAATACCAATCAGATGCTGATGACACTTCTTCATCCTTCTGTTTTGGCCTTGTAAGTCATTCATGGTTTCTGACTCTTGCTAATTGGGATACTTTAAGCTTCAGATGGCATATCTGCAGATCTCCAGTCTATGACCCTGTCCCTCATCTTTGGCCACATTTTTTGGGATTGATGGGTGTTAGAGTCCAACATTATGCATGCAGAGCCAAGCAAGGGTTCTTATCTTGAGATACAGACAGCTCCTAAGAGTGCTTATAGTTAGCAATTCAAAAACTGGTTGATGGCTAAGGTTAGTAATTGAAGTGCATATGAAGCAGTATAATTAACAGAAAATAAATCTTTTGGTCACGCTTGGTTGAAATGGGGACCATTACTTGGACACAGGGCCCATTTCTCAGCAAAAGCACAATGCCTCTCTTAGTTGCTTAGCACTTGGAGCAAAAATGAAGAAAAAAAATAACCTGAAGCTTTTCCCCTTCTATTAAATGCTTCTTTTTTCAACATACAGTATTTGGATGAAACACCAGAGAAAAGATGATTATTAAGAAAATCCAGTTTTAGAAAATCAGATCAAGCTTTGTTTTGTTTTGCATGTTCAGAATTAGCTGACTTAATCTGTTGCTACAAAAACAATAAAGAATCTTGTGCTCTCTCCACATCTAACATATGTACCGCAACATAAACTTTTGTGCATGAAGAAGGTTACAGTCCATGCTGAGTGTTTGCTGCAAAAAAAATGAGTTTTTTAGGCGACACAATCCTTTTTTTAGTACATGTTTAATTGCTCAGAGTCGGACACGACTACACGACTGAACAACAACAAAAAATTGCTCACAGCTAAGAATTACTGGATTTGAGGCCATAGTATCAAGAATACATTTGAATCCAATGAACTCCTATTGCCACAGTATCATCAGTGTATTTTACTCTGATGGAATGCAGCCTTCGGCCAACTTTATCCCTGACTGACAATAACAAGACAGGGGCATCTGGATGGGACTTCACTTGATTGTACCTCCAGCAGCTGTTCATAAACATGAAGCAAGTCATGCTGAGGCAGCTTCTGTTAATGTATGCAATACAACTGATAGCATCAGGAGGAGACAGCGTGTGAAGTTTTGGATAAGAATATTAATAATGCTTTGCAGCAAGCCTTTCATCTGAGAGCTTCAAAGCACATCAGAAGCTTTAATTAATTCAACTTCACAACAGCCCTGCAAAGCAGCTGATAGGCTCATTGGGTGAAAGATTGATAAAAAACTAAAGTATGGATCATTGGGCAAAAAAGAAATAAATCTCCTTTAGGTCATTTGCAGTATGGAGAGAGGCAGGAAGTCCATCCTAGGAGATTCCTTCTGATAATGTGGGTCAGAATACGAATACAAAAAGTTGCTTTATCCGGCACAGGCCTACATAGGCTCATATTTTCAACCCTGGGAGTTTCCAGGATTTCAGGTAGTTTTCTTCTCATCTGAGCAAGCCAAGCCATTTTCCTGCACTGATTCTTTCATTTCTTTTTCTCTAGAAATTGTAACAAAATGGATTCACTAAATGATCAATTTATCATTCACACAAAAAAGCAAAGGTAAGAATATTTCTGCTGCTCACAGAACATGCTAAACCCCAGTTAGCAAATTACAATCTTTGTTCACATAATGTGGTATGCCATAGTAAATATAACCACATTCTTGGCTTCTCAGCTCATACAATATATTAAAACAATAGCTGGATTTGAACAACATGCTTAATCACAGACAACTCTGTCTTTTTACTGTAATCTAGGACATTCAGGAAATCCACTAATCATTACATGATAAATGTGACATTTTGTATTTAGATGATTGCCTGCCAACATTTGCAATGAGACATTCAGAGTATTACAATATCAGTTACTGGTGGGTTTGCTTCCAAGGTGGCTTAGCTACTGTTCAAGGTAAATTGATACAAATCACTATTTAAAATATTTATTACTGGACTCACTGTCAGCAATGTAACAGAGTGTAACTTTGATATGTGCCCTGTATGATACGTTTTTGTACTTTGACCATACTCAGGATGGCTAACAAAATCTAATCTTTATAATAAAAGAAATAGTACATGATGGGTTAACTACAAAATTACCTATGGTGGTCCCCAAGAATAAAAAATATATGCATCAGCTTTGAAATCTTCTTACCTAGACCCTAAAGGATCTCATAAACCATACTGTTTCATTTTCATAAAATTAAATATCTGCCCTTAAGCTACCCTGCAGATATTAGGACCAATCTAAGAACTTGCCTTAAGCATTACTGGCAATAACCTGTCAATCCTTAATTTATCATCATCTACTTTACACCATCCTTGTCTTGTCTCCAGCCCATAATTTAGATAGCCTTATTCTGCTCTTATTTTGTTACAAATAGTAGTAAAGCTCTCAGAACAGTGAAGAGAATCCAGATAAGGTTGCCAGTGAAGAAGGGCTCAGAAATATGTTGGCCATCCTGAGCCACTGATCAGAGGGAAATGCCCTAAGATAATTCGTATCATCCAGCTCTTCAGTCTGGCACAGATTCCTTGGATATTTTAAAATACCTCCTTGGCATGTTCCAATATTGTAGAAATATATTGAGAAAAGTTTTTCTGTTTTAAATTTGGGAAATGAAGAATATGAGAGAATTAGAAATTTAATGAGGCTTCAGGTGTAAAGAAATCCTTAAGGCATTTTCTCACAAGGGTCAAATGTCCTTGATGTCTGCTACAGCTTTAGACGCATTACAGTATTAGGAAGCTTTGTTTTCTCTTTTAAATCAGGTCACTAATACCTTTAAATCTCCAGGGTAAGAGCAAAGGTAACTTTTAATATAAATAAGGATATAAATAAGTTGATAATAAGAAATATTTTTCTTATAAAAATAAGATTTTTTATAAATTTTATATATAAATTTTTATAAATTATTTTTATAATTTTCTTATAAAAATAAGAATATTTTTCACAGAAAATTGCCCTTAAATGACATGTAATATATTGAATAAGGTCTTACATTTAATACAGGAACTGGCCAGGAACTTAAGGACAGAAATTACAATATTGAAGAAAATGGAAAGATATTTGAAAGTGGGGACAGACATGATGAGGGACAGTCAACTGGAGAATAGGAAAACATTGATATACAAAGCAGATGACCACAATAAAGTCACAAGCCTATGACTCAGATGGAAACAGGCCAAAATTAATCAAAGTCCAGGCTTCCAGACAATGGATCATATAGCCACTTAAGTGAATAATCTCAAGTGATTATAATTGTAATGGGAAAAACTTTTGAAGTTTGCCCTTGTTTTATACGTATTTCTAACCAGATACTTTTTCATAGTTCATGGCTAGTTGAATTAAGTGTAGAAATAATTTGCACAGAAGTATATTTTATATCAGTTTTTTTGAACTAGTCTGTCCAACCTAGCTAAGCAGGGTCATTTGAAGTTATCTACTCACTTGTGAGTTAATGGAATCTCTCTTTAGGGATGAGAGAAGCAGGTAGCAATATTTGCCTGATCTTGTCTGGGCTTGCTAAACAGAGGTGGGCCTGGTTAATATTTGAATGAGATTTTTCCAAGAAATCCCAAGGAAGTTAAGTAGATTGGGAATATTAAATTAGAATTAAGGGGAAAAACACCCTTCAGGAGGCCAGTGATAAGCTCCTTCTATATTGTTACAAGTAATCTCAGTGAATATACTTCATTTGGTATAGTGGCTAAGGCGCTGAACTAGTTCTAGACCTGCCTTAGGTACAGAAACCAGCTGGGTGACTTTGGGTTAGTCACTTTCCTTCAGTCCCAAGAAGAAGGCAGTGGGAAACCACTTCTGAACATATTTCCCAGAAAATTGCAGGGACTTGTCAGTACAGTTGTTAGGAGTCCAGACAAACATGAAAGCATCCTTCCCACCTTTACAATAGCGATATAGCCATGCTCATACAGTCATCAGGAGTCAAACTTAATTGCAAGAAAATTTTACCTTACATAAATATTTTAAAGTGAATTGTTTTATGTTTTTTACATGCTCTGTTTTCTCAGCCTTCCATTCAGAATGTAGTTCAGAGGGTTACACAACTCAACTCATCTCAACCAGGGCAAAACCTGATGGGGACATAACAAAAATGATGGAGGCAAAACTAAAAATAAAGCATTTAAATACTTTATTTTTTAAAAAAAAAGTTGTAGAAGTGTTTTAGTGTTTTCTCTCCCTTGCTTATTTGCATTTAATTAAATTTAAATTAATCAGAGAATGCATTAATTATAGGTCATTGGAGTTTAATAAGAATCATTCACGGGACTAAAAAATGTTTGCCATGTGCTTTGCTTGAGGGGAAACAACAATCACTTTTGTTGCTGGTGCTGAACTTCTTTGCCAAGAGATGATACTCGTAAGCCTCTCTTCCATCCAATTTGGCAATAACAAGCATCACTGAAATGAATTAACATATCACAGATGAGTCTCCCTAGCAGGGATGGTGGTCAGAATACTTCTAAGAGATAAAGATATAGAATCATCTTCTACATCCTACAGTCCTCTTATGGTGCAGTTTACTATTCTGGCCATGGATGCTGGTGCAGGGAAGTAAAAAAAAGTTAGGATGTTGACTTATACTGCACTATCAAAACTACCTCTTTTTTCTGGGTATCACAATGTTTGTAAAAGAAACTTGCGGCCTTGATAGTCATCATTTTACATTTTTTGGCACACACCTACTTCCTGCAGAGGCCTCTCATCCAGGTATTAAACAGACATATCCCATGTAAGATAAGGAGAGAGAATGTAGTTCTTAGAGACAGCAGTGTTGTAGGATTGTGAGGATTTTGTTCCTTTATTTGCAAGATTCTTGCCTTATCACAGCTCCTGCACTTCAGCCACTCCAATAGATGTTTGAAGAGAAAAGGAGGCTTGATAACTTTTCACATGCTCCCACCTACCCCATGAAAGGATTATTTTTTCCTTTTTTTCATACAACCACATACATGCATACAACACAGGGAAAAGATATGGTGGAGCAGGGGAAAGAACAATCTAATTTCTTCTCCTTTTGTACTGGAATCAAAACAAGATCATTTTGATTGCTTCTCTAGGATCAATAGCGAATATAGGCAGGGCAGTGATTAAATAACGTCTTTTGCTTCTGGTTTTCAGCTCCTCGGGGTCATTGGAAAAGATTATCGCAGATTAGCTTCACATTTTTTTCAGGGGCTAATGAGGGGAAACTGTGGCATGATGGAATGGCTCAGGTTCCAGTCTCGTCCCATTTTCAGTTTGCATTATGGAATCTCTTCTTGTGGCTTTCATATTCTTTTTAGTCTTAGACTACACAATATTCTTGAATATGTCACATGAAAGTAAGGTCCTGGCAACAGTCTGAAGTTACCTAATGCCACCCCTTTGCCAAAGAACTATAACATTCCTGGATGGGCAACCACTGTGAACGCCCTTCGTATACTACTTCTGAATTCCATAATGGAAAGAAGACAAGGTAAAAATAAATAATTTCTTGGGCACATGCCAGCATGCCACATATAATAGGACAGTGAGGGGGGTTTTTTGTAAGAGGTTCTGCCTTGAGGGAATCTTTTTACATTCACTTATTTGCTAAGAAACACAAACACACACATACATACTCAGATATATACACACAACCAAATCCACAGACAAAAATACAGAACTTCTGCGTTCTGCAGAATATTCTCAGTATATTCTAAGCAGTACATGCAATTAGTGTACAATATTGGGCCAAATTAAGGGCCTCATGAGATTTGCAAGGGTTCATCCATAGAATACAACAAATACTCCTTTGAGTTGCAACTTTCAAAACAATCCTTTAAAAGCTCTTTGATCAATGCAGACTACTTCTTTGTTGACTAATACTTTTGATATGCTTCCTCCTCTAAAACTGGGATTCCCAGATGCATAAAATGAAAACTAGTGTGACTAAAATTATATCAAATTAGCAAAAATTAGATATTAGATCTTAACATTCATGACTGATATGGAAGATGTGGCAGCTTTGCAACTCCCAAGGCTAGTCCTACAACAGATGCACTTTTCTTCTAAAATGTTTTGTCTGATATATTCCTTGCTGCCCAGATAAAAAGATGTGAAAGATGTGCAGCTAATTGCAACATCTCACTTAGAAGCAGTACCATATGTTGATAATATTGTTCTGATTTTCATCTTATGCAGAAGCTGGGAAACACAGGCAAATTATTTCTAGCATGCCAATGAATTGGAAAAATGTAATCAGGAAGTACTAGGTTGGGCACAGTATCATGCAAGATAAAATTGCTTATTGCACATCAAGATTAAATCCCAAAATCACACATCAAGAAATTCTGCACCAAGATTACCCAACCAGCAGTAATATAATATTGGCCTATCTATTAATTAAAAAGGCTTTGTGAGGCGGTATATATCCTCTATACTGGGAACCCATCCTTTGACTAACAAAAGGTGGATTTTAATGGTACGTTCTTTGCTTTGTGAGTTTGAACTGGGCAAAAGACCAAGAGATTCAGATAGGTTTTGTAGGAACCTCACCCAACATGACATCAGCATTACCATATAACATCCAATACTGAAAAGAAAGCATTTGCATCTATAAACATTGGATTCAACATCCATTTGCCTTTTGCAGAGTAGTTGGGTTTCCTGTCATTGAAAATGTTACTGCTCTTAGCCCAGTATTGCAGATGATGTGCATGTACTAAATCACCATTTGCAACATCAGTAGTACAATCAAAGTGGAATAACAAGGGTGTTGTTGAAAGAAGCAGGTTGCAAAATGGCTGTCAGGCAATCTGAGACCTGTAAGCCAGGCACAGAGGTATTGTATTGCAGTTTGCTTTTTTGTTTTGTGCCTGAAACTCAGTGCAGCAAAGCATATTAAATCCTTGACTGTTGCTAGAATGGGAGAGGAGAAAACCAGAGACTTTGACATTAGTTAGATAACTACCCAGCAGAGAGGTGGTTTTATATAAATTCTGGTACAAATAACAGGTATTGACCTAGTTGCATCTCTTCCCACTATCTCTTTTCTAGTTGCATGAATATGCAAATAGATGCCATAAGTGGTTTGAAACAGCTGTGCTTTAAGATATGCCATTTTCTTTGCTCCTTCCTAGGAGTGAAAGGTAAGTGAATCAATTGCTGTGGAAAGGGAACTAGCCACCAAAACCATCTGAACAAGGTCAAAGCCTATCTCTGTGCCCGAGAAATTACTTTTAAATAGATCCCGTTCCTGTACTGTTCAGGCTAGTGTATAGCTCTTTGGGGACTGGGCACTGTGAAGTAAATGAGAGAAGCTATTGGCTGGGTTTTGTCATTTAAGCCACAAAATAGTCATTATTTGTAAAACAAGCCATGATATATTCACTCATAGCGTAAAGCAAAAGCCAAGTTGTATTATTCCTCAGTTTCATATATAGACCCTAGAAAACAACTGCTTTGCTTACTTCCCATGCATCTGAAAGAATGTCATTCGCCTTCCTGTTTAAAGAATAACGAATGGCGAATCTAATCACGCTGTGCACCTTCGTGGCTGTGTGGCTGCGTAGACAGACATCTGCAGAATTGCCACAGAACTTAGATCTTTGGTCCACTGAGCCTGGTGTGTTGGTTGGTTGGTTTTATCAAATGTACTTGCCGCCCTCTTCGCCGAGAGCGACCCTGGGCGACTTACATGAAAGGTAACAAAAGAAATATTTTCTGACTTCCAACGGCTCTTCCAAAGTACATTCTCAGTGCGGCAGAGGTGAGTTTTTTCCCCTCGCACATGAACGTCCATCGGGGAAAAAAAGTCTCAGAAGTCAGCAAAGTTGAGCTGAAAGTGCTTTCTCTGCGTTTGAGCCTGGGTCTCTGCTTTACCCGTACAGGGCCTCTTTTTCACTGCCTGCTCCTTTCAACGAGTGAAAAAAGAGTTGTTTCCCTCCCTTCCGACAGAGCTGGGGCTAAGGCAGCAAGCTGCCTGGTTTTCCTTGGGCGGCTGATGTGATGTCTTGAGGTAAACCACATGAACCTGTGGCCATCACGGCTGGGCTGTGTGCGCCGCTTCCTAGAAAGGCTGTGTGCACGCTTCATCTTCGCTCCCGTCACATAAGGGGCTGGGGACTGAGAGGGAAGAGCCTTCGGCAATCATTTCGTAAGCCGAGAGGCGCAAGACGTCAGTGACGACATTCAAGAGCATCCTTTTCCGGTAGCGCATGAAAGAGATTTGCTACCTCAGCAAATCTGGGGTGGAGAGCTTTTCTCAAGCTTGAATGCCAGTTTTCACGAAGACGCCAGAGCCCAGAGATGGCGTGGCCAAGCGAGGGACACATCCAAATATATTCCTGAAGGTGCAAATACAGTCAGAAGGGTCTGTCACCACCCAGAAAAACATAAGTCTTTGCTGGTGGGCTTCGGGCTCTCTTCAGCTACACCAGGCTCTACTTGGGTCGGTTTCCAGTGTAAAAAATAAGGATTTTTATTTCACCATTGAACTTACGGTGACCTTTTGGCTTTTCATTTTGAATCTTATCGTTCTTTCTGTTCCAAAGGTGAACGCGATTCATTCTTACTACGTATTGAGGTTTTAATTATTGTTGGGTTGCAGTATTTTCATTTTATTGCTCTGCTGTAAATTGTTACAAGATACTCTGAGAAGACTGCATCTTTGCAGAATTTCAGCTAAATAAATAAAGCTTCTCATATTCAGCTCCTAAAAAGGTTAATTGGAAAGGGATCAGGAAAGTTGTGCCAAGATATAATTTCTGTGCATTTGCTAATGATTCTTGTTTAATTTGATAATGGAAAATATTTTTGAGGATTTTTCCCCCCAAAGAAGAAAAAAGCAGTTGATGACATTTTTATGGGCAGAATACAAGGTTGCTGACTTTAGATATGAGGAGCAGCAGCAGTTTCCATTTGCCACCGAGATCCCAAGGGAATGCAGTTAAATTAGAAGGAAAAATTTAGTGAGGAAACTCCATTCTTGATGTTTTTCAGATCTGAAAGCAGGCAACTGGGGAGACTTTCAGCAGAAACTGGGTCTCCGGAGGCTCAAAATAGGATGATGGCTGTGGCATTGTGATTGAAGCCCCATCCCTTCGGATGGATGATATCAACACTCATACAAAGGTGTGGGGCCTCTGTCATAACGCTGTAACTGATGGTTTTGAACACACAACCTGTGGATGCATCACTACAGAGGAAGGAAGAAATGTATAACAGAAACAATCTGCTAATCTCTAATAATCAAGCAAACTTAAGAACAGCACCCAAAAAAGTCAGAAAAGAATCTGAGAAGATTTTGCTTCTGCAAATTTGTTTTGATTCATTTCTAAGTAGAAATCAAAGTTTCAAAGAGGTCATGAGTAGATTGTGGATCTGAATTGATCAGAGTTGCTTTGATACTGGCTTTCTCCTTAGATTATCGTGACAGTGACCATATTTTCATGGAAAAAATATAATTTAAGATAATCCTGAAAAAGGGCCAAATCTGAAAAAGGTTCAAAAGGATAAAAAAAACGCTTTACGAAGTCAAATCCAAGATCAAAATCAAGAAAAACCTTCATAAAATGCATAGCCTAATAAAAATAGCTAAAATCAAACTGAATCGTTGTTGAGTTTGGTGGCATATAAATTTGATAAATAAGTAAATTAATTTTAAAAAGACAATTTCCGCATTTTTCACATGAATGTAAAAAACTGTGCATTAAGTGCTACCGCATGTATGATAAAAGTTAAATGAGCAAAATAAGGTCAAAATTAGTTTTTGAAAAATAAATCTAAAGGACAACTTTCTCAAATAAAGGACTGGCTTTGATAATAAGAATGTATGGTCAGGGTAGGAAAGCATCAAAATGTTTATTTATTTATTAAATTTGTATGCCGCTGAAATCCGAAGACTCTCGGCAGCTAACAACAATAAAAAATACAATTAAAAACACTAAAATAAGATAAACCCATTGAAACCAACCCCTTAAAACAAATGAAAAATCCAGGAGACTAGTGAGGTGGGCTAAAAGGATTTCATACATAAAATAGGGGGGTGAGGATGGCTAAAAATGTTTATTTTTTATGTTGCAACTGCTATAGGTTTGGCAGAGTGGATTGGCGGAGATTAGCTCAGCCTTGTTTCTTTTGGGATTTTCAAGATCCAATAAAATTTGGAAATACCCCCTTGTTCCTTCTTCAAGGAAGAAATAGTACAAATGAGGAAGGATAGTATAGCAGATTCAAGTGTCATATTCCAATGTAAAAAGTCCCCCACGTGCTTTTTTGCCAATGCCAGATTTGGCAGGACTCTGAAAAATAATTATTAGCTTCCGCTTATGAGGTGGAGAGCTTTGTCAGCTCTGATGATGGTTTTATGAGGTGCCGGGAGTGGGAGGTGGGAGGCTATCTTTGGTTATCTGGCTTGTTTTCTTCTAGTGAAGTCCTCTTCATTGGTGGCTTTGGGGCAGTAGTGTTGGCAGGGCCAGTGAAGAAGCAGAGAGCCAAATAATGGTCCCCAAATTCAGAAGTGCTCTAACTGGCAAGATTTAATTGTCTTCCAAGAACTGTTTTGGAGGTGAAATTACAAGGTATCTCATTCAAATGAACGAATGCACCTATGTGAAGGAACTCCTAAAACATTAGCCCATATTTTGGTATATTGCCCATATTATAAACATGCCTGGCTCAGCTAATACTTCCCTATCTGGTCAGAGATTTCCAGGCTACCCAGATGCATTTTCTTTGCAGTTGTTATTGCCTGATCAACATGATTTCATTTCTCTGAAATGTGGCTTTGTTTCACTGTCGTAAAATATGCCATACTTTCACCGCACCAGTTTTATAATTATTAACTTTGACTATGGTTTTTATTTGCCATCTTAGAATTTCTTTTTCCTTTTGATTTGGTCAATAACCATAACAAAGTTTACTTTTACTATTACTGCTATTACATTAGCACAAGAAAAAGTAAAGCAAGAACTTGCGGTTGGCCACATAATGAAGCTGAGAACTGAGAAAGCTGAATGAAATCAAAAGAGTGTTTGCCTTGCAGATAGGCAGAGAATTTAAAATGTATTGATTGACTGCTCCTTTCTGTGTCACGCATCCCACTGCACTGCTCAACCAGCCCCCTGCATCCCTCATTTTGGGAAGTGAAGTTGCAGCACCGCGTATATTCTATTACAGAGCCAGAAGAAACAGAAAAACCATTAAAATTTTGGTGTGCCGCAAAGCAGAGCCTTGCTTCAGTTCACAAATCGGCTTCTGTGGGGTGATTTGATTAAAGCGTTGTCAGTCTGAATCACTCTGTTAAAGCTTTGCATAGGTTGCCCAAAAAAACATAACCTTCTTTTTCAGAAGAAGAAAGTGTTCAGAAACCGAGGGACAGATTTCAAAAAAATAGATTATCCTCAGATCCAACCCACAAAGGGCCAGGATAGACTGTGACTTTGAATCAAATGTGTGGTCTATGGCAATGCTTGAAAAGCCGAATCTCAGAGGGAGCCATTCGACAAGATCAAAACGGTGCAATGGTTTATAGGCCGAGTACCTCTATTCACTCTAAATTCAGTACGGCATAGGAATTAATGTATATCCAGTTATGCCATGATTTTAACCATGATTTACTGAACAAACTATAATGGATTGTGTTCAGACCCCTTGCTAAACCCTTTAATTTATAAGCCACAACAGCTGAGTTTGATCAATGTGCAAAGCCTAAATCAAGCAAAGCACAGTCTGACTTGGCATTGAATGACTCCACCAAGGCAACATATGGGTTAATATTAAGGAAGACTCAGGTTCAAGTTCATCCTCAGCCATTAAATTTTCTGCTTAACTTTAAGCCAGTCATCCTCTGCCCGTTTTCTCTCAGCCCAATCGATACAAGAAATAAATGGGTGGAGATTTCTTATAAACTGGCTTTAGCTTTGAGATAAACATGGGACACAAATGCAGTAAATAAATGATTGCTGAATTGTAAGCCCAGTTAATGAATATATGATTGCTCTATCATAAATCCACTTTCCAATGCCATTCTCTTTCATCAGTACTAACAACCATAAATATGGGTGATACCACAAGGTTAGAATCATGCTTTTTCCTTACAATTCTGTGTCCCTAAACCAAAGTAATCTGAGTAATGCCAGTGTTGTAGTGGTGGCATTAATACTTTGAAGAGACATTGGTAGTCCTAAGAGTTTTGATATAATTGAGTATGTCTAGAGGCTGCTTTTCAATGATCAAGTCATTTTCAGAAGTGACTAAGGATAAGAACCATGGTTGGATTATTTAGATGTTCTTTTAATTGATCATGAGGATACTTGTACGTAAACAGTTTACCAAATTGGCATGAAGATGAATAAGGAGAACTTCAAGAGGACAAGAAGTGGATGGGCTATGTGTGTTAGAGTTATTTGAAATATATTTTGTTAGTGCTTCGAATTAAATATAGTGAAGGCAAATTTTTTTATAACCAATCTTTTGCCTTCTCTGGAGTGAAAAAATATGTGACAAACTATAGAAGTACAATAAATAATATACATTACAATAAGTAAGTATTCACAATATATTTTACCCTTCTTTCCTTTTTTCCACAGTTTCTTTATGATAACTGGAATATCCTTAAAGGTCATTTGTCAATGTTTTAGGTTGATACATACACCACTGGTGAGACAGAACAACTTTAAGATTTATTTCATACATTGTGATAAATTACAATAGGATTTGTCTGATTTTTCTTAGCACAATATGTAAAGCCGCTCCTTATGACTTAGGAGGACAGCCATGTTAGCTTTTATTTATTTATTTGATTTTAGCCAACCCTTTATTAATTTGTAACTCAAGGTAACAAACATACATAATGCGCCTTTCTCCTATTTTCCCCACAATGACAACCCTGTGAGGTGATTAGGTTTACAAATTTTATTCAAAGGCATAAGCTTTGATGAAGCTTTTTTTAACCTTGTGACTTATTCTATATGAAAAATGAATAAATAATGGCTTGTTCATGAAACTGCCTTTTAAAATTTCTTAATTCAAGAAAAATTACTGAAATGTCATGTGCAAATCCAAGCAATAAACTCCTTGAATTGTTGCTCACTTGTTTATTTTCCTTCAAGAATAAAGTAACATCAAGTTGTTTTATTATAATTTGCTATGATTACAATATTAAATATTGTAATCAATATTGGTAACCAAGACAAAAATAAGTTCACATATCATACTAAAACACAAGGCATGAATTGAAAAGAGCAGTGCTTGGGTTCATACACCATATTAAGCCAAAATCAGCAAACCAAATTATGGATCAATATGATCTGTGTACCATATGTGTGTGTGTGTGTATGCACATGGACACTCACTTCATCTGTGGTGCCCAATTGGCTGAGTACAATTTCACAATCAATACAATACTGTGGGTACCAGATGTGTTTGATACAATGCTTTTTGATAAAATGTTTTTTCCATTTGTATTATTTTGGCTTGATTAAAATCCAATCTAAACAGATTAGATCACCTTCAAGTCACCTCATCCAGGTTGTCCGAGGTGCTCTATGCTGAACTTTCCAGCCATGGGATTGGGTTTTTCAGAATAGCTTGCATGGGCAGCAAATGGGATCCATTCTGCAAATATGCCTAACCCTTCTCACTGCTAGTTTTGAATTTCATCAGCTATTGTTAGCTACGTGCATACACAACACACACACACACCAAGGCAGAAATTGGCATATGGGAGAAAATTATATTATTTCAAACCCTCCACCCCTCAGCAACCTTATTCCTTCTTAAGTTTGTAGAAATTGTCACGGATAAAAAAGTGGTTTTCTGCATGGCAGGGCAAAGATTGACTCTGGGGAAAGGGCATAAATCCACAGTTTAGAATCCTGGAAAGGATCAGATACTCTCTCCCCACACGGCTTCTCTCTTCCAAACATTTCCTGAAAGATCTGTTTTTATTCTTTCCAACCCAATGGATGTTGGAAAACAATATGTAAAATGAAGCCAGGATGCTGTTCATCTGTCCCTCTGTAAGATAATGGTCTGAAAACTGAGCAGAACAGGATTACATTTGGGGAGGTGGAGGGAGAAACCAGGAAAAGAGAGAATTTGAAAAGGAGATCTCGATGAGGGCCGTGGTGGAAAAAGCACTCCAGAAAATAATACCCTGATACTTCTCTATGGGAGAGGCAGCTTGTAGTGTTGGCAGTTCCTCCATTCTAAGCCTTCTTCATGTGATTCAAATCAGGGTGTAGCCAACCTTTCCATGCTTCTCTGCATGCTCTCTCACACACACACACTCACAGAGGCAACGCCCAAATGTAACATGCAGAGGCATCCAACACTTCTACCAAAATGATGAAAGCAGGGCAGCAACCTTGCAGTGCACGCTCAGCTCCTTTTGGGTGTGCACGCCACATCATGGCACACCAACAAAAGAAAGACAATTTGCATTGTGATAATGTGAGGCTGCTTTCATCCTCTGACCCCTCTTGACTCACCGAGTGGATGCTGACAACACATTATCTCATTACACAGAAGGGAACATCAACACATCCTGGGGCTGCTGCTGGTAAAGGAGAAGAACTTAAGAAGCTTTCCTTACCTGGCTGTTTGGATTCAAGCAGCTGCAAGTAAATGATTGAGCCCAGACATTATTTTTTTTGCATAATGCCTGCCTTTGAAATACTGTAGATTTTTGAGCTCAAGACCTTCTATCTCAACTTGTATACCCTGCCCTGGTAGTTGATAGCACAAACTATTTGCTTTGTTATGCTTCAGAAAAAGAGCTCAACTTGGAGTGGGTTTTAGGTACTATATTTGACTAATATAGTCCACTGGCCTCTGCAGGAGGAGCAAGTGGGGGCAAATGATGAAATGAGCATTGTGGTTTTGTGACACATGCTCCACCTTTTTTATATCTGCTGTGACATGCATTGATGTAAATTTGCACTGAAATGTTTGTTTTGTTACCCTGAAGATACTATCAGACTCTGTGGAGTCCTCTGACATAGCCTACTGAATTTTACAAGGAAAAGTAAAACCCAAGAAAAGATTAATTCACATAAACTTCCTCAGCATAAAACAATTATACTCTTGGCCTCTTTTCTCTCTCAAATTTGAAAATAGGCCAGGGATCACTTAGAAAAATTAGCAAATCCAAATGTTCCTCGTCCTGGATAAAAATGCCACCCTATGTATCTCCTCCAAACTTTTGTTTTAAAAATGAACACACCTGAGAATCAGTATTTCTTCTAGTTTTTTTTTCAAATTTATTAGTATCAGGTTTGGTTTTTTTAATTACTGAAACTTCATGTTGGAGCATGCTTCAGGTCATTTTAACCTTGTAGTCCTGCCAAGGTAGAGTAATGCAGTCTGTACCTCCAGGCCTTTCTCCTGATGTAATCAGAGCATCTGTAAACAGTATGGAGTGTCTGGCAGCCAAGATGCCTCTTTGGAGGGCTTACTTTGCCAAAAGAGGACCACAAGGCAGGCCAGTCGCAGATATGGAGGACCAGATGATGTCAAAGACTCCTTCTTCTTTAGTTAGCAGGCATTGACAGGGGAAAAATATACATATTTCACTTCTATTGAGTGCCATAGAGAATACATTGATTGACCTCTTCAATCAACTATTTTGGCACTAAGTTTGAACAGTGAAAAGATTACTTTGGAACTACAGCTGGGAGTATATTATTGGTGACTAGCCATACGACTAAGAACATTTTTAACAACACTGGAGAAAAGAGCGATCATTTGGGGTGATGAAACTGTTGTTTGGCAGGATACCCAGTCTAGTTCTCTGTATTTTTCTCCATGTCTGATCTTATAATCAGGCAACAATTTACCTATGTCTGAAATGCTCTATTTTTCCTCTGGCTCTTTTCAAATTTGAGAAGCGTGTCCAACTCTTCGCGACCCCATGGACTGCGTTATGCCAGGCCCCCATGTCTTGCACTGCCTCCTGGAGTCTTCCCAAGCTCACACCCATCACACTGACGACGCTAACTATCCATCTCATCCTCTGCCATCCCCTCCTCCTCTTCCCTTCAATCCTTCCCAGCATGACAGTGTTTTCTAATGAGTCCTCCCTGCGCATTATGTGGCCAAAGTACTTGAGCTTCAGCTTCAATATCTGTCCCTCCAAAGA
>JANHZU010002663.1:140190-152795 GCA_032468055.1 Acrochordus granulatus | reverse complement strand
AAATGTCCTCTTCTACTCTACCATTTCTGCAATTCTGAACCATTTACATCCATTTTAAAAACAATACTGGTAATAAGTCCCACCAGTTATTGTTTTATATTCCATGTAATTTGATCTTTTGTAATGGAGACAGCTTTACTAAGAAGTAAAAACCTTCCAGTCAGTTTTCTTGCAAGAAACCTGGAAACTAAGTTTAATAAGGGGAATGAATGCCAAGTCTTATGAAGAACTGTTAAAAAGCTGCTAGACATATTTAGCCTAGAGAAGGGAGACATGATAGCAGGCTTCAGATAGCTGAAAGATTGACAAAGGCAGACAGCAGAGCAGAGATATTCATTCTTTTTCCAGAGAGCAGAACTGGATCAGTGATTAGGAAAGACAGAACAGCAGATTCCAGCTGACTACACTAGTCAACCTATGTAGGAGTGAAAGCTGTGGGTCATCTCTTGATTGAATGGAGGCCTGGAGAGCCATTTATTAGATATAGAGAAGCAGCATCCAACATCACAGGACTTGCCTTGAGAATGGAGTTAGACTAGAATAATGGTAGATAACCCACAGGTCAACCACAGTCCTCAGTCCATTTTTATGACCCTTGGAATCCCCCAAGATATCTCTCAATGGGATGTACCTTGTAACTGTTAGTTTTATAGACTGCTCTGTTAGAGTCAGCTGATACTGCCATTCCCTATGTTGTAGCCTACAGTACACGTTAGCTAAGAGTTAAGTGAATCTGTTTTAGAATACCAGATGAATATTAGGTGTTTAATTCTGGTTAGTATGAAAGAAGCAAATGGCAAAGCTGCAAATCTGGTCAGGCTTAAAGACATTGGAACTGATATCATTTCAATCCAGTTGATTGATTACTCCTTTCCACTAGGTCAGCCCTGCTGATCAGTGATAAAATTGAAAGGCTAATTTGAGGGCTCTTGTTGCTTTGATTCCTCTACTTTATTATCGTCCATTAAAACTGCCATTTTATATCACATATCCACTAATTCAGATATGTGATATAAAATGGCAGTTATGTTGAAAACCATTAAGTGTGATAGCCTTTCAAATCTAATTCTCTCTCTTTTATCCACCACTGTTCTTGGCAGGACTGTCCAAGATGATATGTTCTTTTCCACTGTCATCTATCTGTGGTAGTGCCATACTTTGAATGATATAACCTCTAAGCCCAGGTTTCTATCGTATTAGTGACAGTTCTCACACTCTATTGAATTAAGCTGGGAGTTGTAGCAGACAGGAAATTATATTTTCATTCTCAAATGCATTGGAATGGGGCAGGTAAAACTTTTTTTCTGGGAGGATTGAGTGAGCTACATTCATTGTCTGGGCAAATGCACAGTTATTGTCAGTGCATGTCTGTATATTGTATTACTTAGGCTCAAAATTATACAAATCAAACTTAGAATGTTGTCTCAATGCTAAAATAATATCTACCAGGCCAAGGGGCCAATTAATTATGAATTAATGTCTAATTTATCCCTAAATTATATAGTCCTCTATCTAGCCCTTTTCTTATGCTGCACCAGAAACAATTCTGCATTTGCCATCAAGTGTCAGAGAGCAGAATACTGTATATTGTTCCTCCAGAATGAGAGTGTTGTACAGTCTTCACATCTGTGTTTATGTGATTTTCAGATTTTATTCAGATTATATTCTCAATTTTAGATGAGTGTTTAATGTATATACATTTACATATTATACATCAAGTATTATCAGTGAAGATTTAAAATGAAAAATACAAGCATAATGAAAAAGGGATTGTAATTGGAAATCTGAAGTTGATTTGTTCTCTCTAGCCAAAAAGGAAATGTTGAAAGAATCTTTCCTGGGCCCCTCCTGCTTTGTGAACTTTTAGAATGAAAAAATAGAAACTAACTAAACAGAAATTGTAACCAATCAGTGCTTGGTTTCCCAAGGTAATAGAGATAAGTGGAATAATTGTCTTTGATTGTTTTTGTTGTGTGACTGTGTGCTTCCTGATATAAATTTAATTCAATGGGACATTTCACTGGCACATGCCATTCTGCCAATGGTTTCTTACGACCTCCATTTTTTGTGTACTTCCCAGGTCTAGCCCAGAGGGAAGAGGGGAAAACCTTTGGAGAAAATTGGTGGCACATGTCATAGGTAGGAAAAAAGGGAGATTGATAAAAGATCTTCATGTGGTATTGAATATATTTTATTCTGTTTCCATTTTTGTGGTTTGATGCATTTCACTCTTTATGAATCGAACAACTGGACTTGGTCCCTGGGAATGTAAGCATTTGCCAGTTTTTGTTAAGATGCTATGGAATTTTTTTAAAACATTTGCAGTAATGTCCTGTCTGGAGAAAGTGTGAAAAAAGCCCTTTTACCTCTTGTGCTCAAACACTGTGAGTGCAAATGAAGCAAAGGCTATAGAACTAAGCATGCTTACTGGAGAACAAGTTCATCAAGTTGATAAGACATATTGCTAAATAAACATGCTGAGGTGTTCTGCTTGTACAGTATGTCCATAGCATGAGAATATTACCAGAACCTTTCTAGTCTAAGACTGTAAACTTCTGAGCAAGCCATTAGAAACCAGATTAGTGGCTATCTCCATTGTTATTTTGATCCTTTGGATCCACAACAACCTTCGTAATCATGAGAAGAGTTTCATGAAAGTGTGATTACTTCTAAGGGTTATTTAGGAACCACTTGTGTAGTGCAATCCACTTAAATTCAAGAGTACCACTTCAGTGTGAATTGCTCATTATCTGGCCCAAGTTCTTTTTCTTCCATTCATAACAAGCATGAAATGTCCCTGCTGAATGCAAAAAATATGTGTAAATATGTATAATTTTAACACTATCAATGTTGCTTTCTAATAGCATATTAAGTCAGAAAACTGTCAGATTTGCTGATTGATCCATAGGAAGCAATAAGGGAAAGACGCTTTACTGCCATCAGTCTTCAACTTTTCAATGACCACCTAATTCTAATTAAAGACTTGGTATTTAAGGAATATCAGGATTAGGACATAAAGAGAACCAAATTCTTCCATAATCCAAGCTATAAAGAATTTTGGATCTGGATTTTCGCTGCAGTCAATCTTGAGCAAAAATACCACACAGATAAAGAAAATAGCTCCTTAACAGCAAGATATTCTTTCTGTAATGTTTGCTAAGGATAATACTAAAACAACTGCCCCAGAACTACTTTCAACAGAGACACTTTTTAGTTACAATTATTCTAGCAGGCAATTCCAGAGAATGTGCCCTTATCCTATAATAACCCTACCAGAGAAATTCTACCCTTTTCCTTTCACATCAGGCACTACAAGCTGCTCCAGACATTGTTATGCTTAGAGCAAACCACTTGAAACAAATAGGGAGCTGATTTGATTGATTGCATGTGAATCCTGATTTTGTTCCTAAGAACAAATGGTTACTCATATGGAGGATAAGGAAAATCCTCTGATTTTATCTCCATAAACACAATTCTTTGAGACTGGTAGAACTGGGAGAGAATAATGGGATATGTGTCAATGACTTCTGTTGCTCAACCAGGACCTGGATCTTTCCAATCCAACATCATAGCCACTATCCAACATTAGCTATACATCTGGATCCATTCTTACCAGTTTCAAGCCCTAGTTTTTGTCCTTTTAAGATATGTATTTTTCTATAAGTCTATAAAGCAGGAGTGTAGAGAAACTAGAGGAACTTTCTAGCATCAGGAGATACTGGGAGCTAGCTATGATTGCCCAGCCCAACCTAGACAGTATCTTTTTAAATCCAAAAATGCCATAGCATGCAACTTTTCTGTAAATTCCTCATTATTTCCCTGCATTACCCAAAAAAGTTTCATCCGATATTCTGTTAAACTCTAGCTCAGTCTTCCCTGCTACAGTGCTTTCCAAATATGTTGCAATTACAGTTTCCAGAATTTCCCACTAGTATGCTGCCAGGAAAGTACTGCATTTGTAGTCCCAGTCAACACATCTGGAGGGCAGCCAACTTGCATTCTCACTGCTGAAATGTGCAAATTAGGAGAATGCAAAAAACTGAGACTTGCAAAGCAAGAGGCTAAAAGTAGCTAGGGAGAGAAGATGAAGCTTAACAAATTATAAACACTGTATTATTTACTGGAACTGCACAGTAATATTCATATGTCACTCCAATGGCAGCTGTATGAAATCTGGGTTCCATGTGGTTGTTCTTTAATGTGTATATCAAAGTTCTAAAAATATGGCAAAGTATTAATACCACAGATGATGTACTTCAGATGGCTCATCCAATTAAACATTAAAGAAATAATTTAGCCAAAGTTAAGTATGTTTGATGGAGGAAAATGAGCATGTTTAACTCTCATTTTGACATTGGCTCATCTGGAACTTCTGCGTAGCTTTTTCTGGATTGTCACCAAAATAGACAGCATGTATAGCTCAAGGCCTACATCTGCAGATAATGATTGAATGATGATGAGTCACAAAGAATATTACAAATAGGGCAGGTTCATGAAAAGGATCCATCCTCTGCAAGAATTTGTGCTCCTTATTTTCATCCCTATTGTGACCTCAGTGGAGTCCTGAATCATCCTAGTTTCAGGCAATATAGGTGGTCTCTGAGCTGCTCATTAAAACAGCACTGAAATTGTGTCCTCATTCCTAATGGGTCAAGATTTGTATCACAGGGGGATTAATCAGCACAATCTCTATCAATTCAAAACTGTTTAAAAAACTCTCATAAGCTAGATTTGGTCTGGAAGTCATATTTGGTCCATCTCTGGTAAACCATTTGCCTTGAATTACTGTGTGGAAGTGAATCACCATCAGGGCATGGGATCAAAAAGTCTTGATTTATTGTGCTAAATTACTAATTTGGTAAGAGTTTTCTTATTGATTCTTGTCACTTTTCAGAGGTGTATTTTGCCTGTGGGTGGATGCTTTCTGACAGTGTTTTAGACTGTATATCCATCCACAAATTGAATACATTATTTGGCTAGTGCAGGGCAGTAGACCTGATTTTGAGTTTATAGAGTAATAGAAGAGCTGCTATTTCAAAATACTGTATTCTTATTCAGAATCTATTGAGAATTATAATAATTATTAAAATGGATCTTTTCCTGCTCTGATCCTAAGTGAAGATGGAGAACATCTAGGGCTTGAAATTGATGGGGCTTAGTTGTGACTTCGGTAAGCAGTTAAAATCTGTTAGAGTTACTGAAAACTCACTGCTTTCAGTGGGAACTTTGGCTGGATAACTTTTCTGAATAAAGAGATAATAGAAGAAAGAGATAAAAGTCATTGAATGCTTCTAACACAAGAAAAATTACTTATGTTTATGAAGGAGAATGGAAAAATTAATAGTACAAAATCTGGATTGCCTAATATTCAAAATAACCATGTTCTTTTCATTCATTTATTTAAATTTTTTGGCTGTCCAAGTCCAGATTAATGAAGCATATAGATTATGTCATCCAATAAATCACCTTTTAAAGAGGCATACATCAGCAAAATAGAACAATCAGATTGTAAGACTGTAAGATCAGATATCAGATTGTAAGGACCCAGAGTTGCATGAAGCAAGATGGGCAGCATATAAATTTAATAAATAATAAACTGTACATAAATAATATTTAATATTAATAAAAGGCCATTACAATTTGTAGCCTAGGTAAAACCACTGAAAAGAACAATTATTATTCTTGTTGTTATGTGAACCTTAAAATGTTGTTTTATTTATTGCTTTCACCATCAGTAAATAAATTTGTTTAACAAATTTTAACAGAAAGAAGAAAAATGTTTAGACATTTCAATGGATTTAATTTTATCAAGCCAGCAAAAATAATAACTTGTGGATAGAAGTAGATATAATTCCCCAGTCTAGTGCTCCTTGGCTTCGGAGCCATCTTATTACTGCCTGGGAATTCTGTGAGTTTTTGTCCAAGACTTCAGAAGAGCAGCAAGTTGGGGAAGGTTGTGTTATGAAATCAGTTTCTGTTTATCTTGCCATCTAGTGGTCACACACAAATCTTTTTTCTCTGCTTCTTTTGAGTGCAACAATCAACTCAGGACCTTCAATCAGAACTGTATTTATGCTTGACAAATTGGGAGAAGGGGGGAGAAGGATATTCATATTTGATGAGAGGCATGAAGCTAGCCATATTTGATGTCTCCCAATAGATAAGACTCTCCTTAGTAATGGAGCACCATAGATACAGTGTTATGAAAAGAAAAGTGGAGGTTGGAAGGATCTGAAAAGAAGTAATACATATGCTTTCAGAGTAAGTGACACTACCTTAAACACGGGTGTGTAGCGGAACGTATGGTGACATGATGGGTATAATGACATCACTGCACAGATGATGCAAGTTTTATAATTTGTATCATTTGTACCATGGTGTGAAGATGCATGTGATGTCATTTTCCTCCTCATCCTATGAAGATCTTTAAATAAACTTTAAAGAAACTCCTTTGAAACCAGGTTCAGCTATCTCATTGTACTGCCTGTATTTCATGTTATGTTATGTCACAGTTCCTAACCTGGAGCCCTCCAGACAGGTTGAGAATACAGAACTCTGAACCAGTATAACTGACCAGTTCTGGAACTGGGCTTCTTGTCTGGCTGGAGGGCTGTGGCTTGGGGAAAGCAGACCTTAAGAGCCTCCACAGACTCTTCCACAAATAACTGAAACAAGCAATGAAAGACAGACATGTGATGGCTCCAGACTACGAACCTGGAAGTGTCAAATAGATAAGGCAGCTGGTTATCACCAAGACGTTGTGTAAGATTAGGTTTTTGTGTCCTGTAACTCTTCTGAGGGGATATATGACCACCAGTTCTCTTATAAATAATGCTACTCTCATACATAAGCGTGTGTGTCAGTTCTTGTAAATGTAGCATATGCTTCTCTCATAAATATTTTATTTGACTGCAGCTTCACCTCAATTATAAATGTTTAAGTTCTTCTTATACTTTTGCTGCCCTTCTAGATGTGCTCATGATTTTTTTTAGCTTTCATGCCACTTGTTTCCTACTGTACTTAATGTTTTATTTATTGTTGTGGGTTTTGTTACTGTTTTCTGAACAATTTGACCCCTCTTGCACCTTCAGGCTTGCCCTGCAACACATTTTATGGGTTGCAGCCTCTGTGGTTCACAGTTTCAACTACTATCTCTATTTGCATTTTTTTATCTTTTTTTCATCACTTCAAAAGTCCTGGAGTTATTGGAGATATTACTAAGGGACATACAAAGCAACCATCTTTTCTGCCAGCACATTTCTTCTTGACATGTTCGCAATAAACCAGTGCTTCACTGTGACAATGGTAAACGTGACTATCATACTGTAGACTTAATACTGATTTTGTTTTTTTTAAAATGCTCTTTCGTCAGATAAATAAGGAATTACACAAGCAGTAATGATTATTGAGTTCTCATGAATCACTATAAGCCATGATTTGATTTGTCAGGCTTCAGTTTGAGGTACAAACCCAGTCAGTGGCTTCTCCCATACAAGCCAATCCAAGCACAACTATTCATGCTCCATTAAAATAAATAATAAGGTTCAAAAACAGTAGCTCTCCTCAATTGGGCATCATTTAAGTTTGTGGCAGCCTCCACCTTTGTGTTATTATCCAACTAAAAATGATGGGAAATGAAGGCCAACATATTTGAAAGATATATGTTGACAAAAGATTAATTTGATATTAATATGATATATATAGATTATCAATTGTGAACAAATCCTGCTATTAAAATGTACAATATTAATATTTATTTTTCTTTCTCTACAATAAGAGGGTGGAGTGGAAATATGCTGGTTCTTGATTAAAATGTATACAGTAAGTCCTTCAGGGGCATCCACAGGAAGGGTTCAAAATATCAAAAAAGGAAGTCCCGTCTTGTTTTTACACAGTTGTAAGTTCCATCTTGTTTTTTTTTAACTCTCCCCTCCTCAGCAGATGCCCTTAAAGTCCCTGGGGTAAATTTCAACACACAAGAGTTCTTTGGGACCTTAATCAGACTTAGTGCTGTCTGCAAGATCAGTCCTTAATAGTTGCAAAATTTTATCACTTTTTCTTAAAGATATGTTTTTATTCTCTACAAGGAAATTAGAAATTAGATTTTTTTTCATTTTTGGAAAAGGAACTAGATTACCTAAGAATTTTAAAAAATAGCTTAGTTACAACAGTTTGAAGAATGATGTAAGGATTAAAGTATATGTTTATATAAGAGTGGATAGAAAGTGCAAGGTAATCTCCAGTGATTTGCCTCCATTCACAGGCACAGGAATCATGGCAGGATTTCAAAGTACATCCGAAAGACCTGAGGATCAGTGAATGGCTGACTCATTCATGTCCATATCAGCATTCAGTCATGCATGAAACAATAATATGAGAAAATGTAAAATATCCTTAAGTAAACACTTAAATAAGCACTTGACACATTATTGACTTTTTGAATTTTTCTTTTATGAAAAAAAGTTTTTCTTTTCTGATTTAAAGCAATGCAGATATAGAGCCACTTAATATTTTCTACTTTAACAGAAATATTTGGGGAAGTGAATGATTTTACAATTATTTTCAGTTGAATGTGTAATTGCCATGATGGTCTCCAGAAATTATTTTTGTGCAGTCAATTAG
The DNA here is from genome assembly GCA_032468055.1 of Acrochordus granulatus. Classification (NCBI taxonomy): domain Eukaryota; kingdom Metazoa; phylum Chordata; class Lepidosauria; order Squamata; family Acrochordidae; genus Acrochordus; species Acrochordus granulatus. The sequence goes on along the minus strand of JANHZU010002663.1, from coordinate 144,173 downwards.
GAGTAGCCATTGATCAAAAAGTTAAGATAGAGGCCACAACATGTGAATGAAGTTCCACTCTTTTTTAATGAGCATTACCTATGTAAAAAGGGTGGTGGTAGGCTTTGAGAATCAGGCTCGAAAGGTTCAGTTCTAATATGAAGGTTTATTGAAACTACAAGGTCACAAGAGTTTCTCCAACTGTCAGCCCAACACCTGGACTTGCCAGATTAGGATAATGGTCTTCATGAGGGGTTGGACTTCTTGCATTTGTGCATGCACAGTGACTTCAGACTGATTCCCCTCTTCACTCCTGGCTCAGCTCATACAATTGGAGTTTCAGTCATACAATTGGAGTTTCAGTCACATGGTCATCACTACCATCTTAATGTTTTGATATCTATGTCTGCCTCCTTGTGGACACATTTGCAATTATGTAATGATTTGAAGTTTGGAGGCAAGACTATTTCTTTTTCAGTCCAAAGAATGAACATCTATATGTTCTTAAAGTGAACTAAAAAAAAAGTTGCTCTTTAAATGGTCTGCTTTCAATTTCATCTGAAATATTTGCAGATTTCTTAATGTAGAACCCATTCCCCCACGCTCCCAAAGATTCATAGAGCTAAGTTTGAACATCAGTTCAAGGGGATTTATTTATTTAATCAATTCATTAATTTGGCTACCCATCTCAAATTCATGACTCTGGGCAGCTAAGAGCAGTTAAAAACAAAAGAAAAAACATATAAAAACTATATAAACACAATCATCTCCTGAAGTACAAAAAAACAACCACACCTATTAACATAGGCTTTGTAGTACTCTACCACACAACCAGGTCCCCAGGCCTCATAGCAGAACCATATCTTTAAGACCTTGTGAAAAGCCAATAAGATCAGGGCCAGCTATGTAGGTTTGATAGTTTTAAATTCCATTGAAACCTAGTCAGCCCTCAGCTTTTGCAATCCATACAAATATGCATATTCTCTTTTCCATGACACAACTTGCGATCGAAAACTCTGCATTCTAAATGCTTGGGATATTGCCTAATAAATTGATCAATTTTCCAGAGATGGAGCCCTGGGAACGAGGATGAATATTTAAATTGTGTTTGTCATTTAAGTAACCAAAAGATGAACTGATTGTGGTGAGATACAAATTAAATAAATTACAAATAATAGTAATGGTCCAATCCTATAGTAAAATATTATTTTTGTCAAGTGCAGTACTGATTGTATTATCCATGAAGACACCCAAGGCTTGTCTAATACATAGGTCTGTCACTTGCAGCCCACTTATCATCTGCATAGGGGTGTTAAACCCTAGCACTAGAAAAAACAAGCAGAACAACAGAAACAATCTTTTGTACTGGCTTCAAGCAAAAGGAATCATGAAAACTCTTGTTTCATGAGGTGATAAGAATTTTCTGATCCTTACATTGATATGTCACAGTGCAAAAAGTATGATGATGGAACCCCATTTTATATAGTTGATTTCTGCATCATGGAAGAAGGATGCATCTTGTTGTTTCCAAGCTAAACGTTGGTGAATGATCCTTAGAAATTTTGTCCTACTTAACCAAGACCCCTTAAACTCCATGCATTTTTATTCCAGAATAGAATGTCTTCCAAACAGATGAGTGAATTGATGTAGGGCCCTACTCTGAAGTAGGGAATTCAGGCTGAGAATAATACTGTCCAAAGCTCATGGATGATCCAGTGGCTTTTCTTCTATTAAAATAATAGGCCTTATTTTAAGTGATCAATAATCTTGTAAATTTACTTTCAAAATGGAAGGTGCTGAGGAGGGTGAAATGGGGATGCATCAGGCTTTCTGAGATAGTCATAAGTAGCCAACAATGACTTTTCCAATCTCATTAACCTCTATAACTTTCAGAGGTAAAAGGTTAACATTTCTTTCAGCTTCATTCACTTTCCTAATTTTCATTTTCTTTCCTGTAGCCAGTCAGATGCTTTAATTTTGCTCCCTTGTACTAATGGAAAGTTAGCTTTTGCTTTGGTCCTACCAACACAACTTGTGCACATTCTTGGGAAGGATGTGCACAACATCAAAACATCTTATGTTTTGAAGGGAAACATCAAAACTCTTATTTTTAAATTCTACATGACTGGGAAAATTTAAGTCTTCCAAAAATCATTATATGTGTACCAGTTTATTCCTCCCCACACTGGCCTGAAAAACATGCTGTTTCTGAAAATAAGGAATAGTAAGGTTATGAATGCTATTTTCTCCAAGCCAGTTTCTTTCTCTGTGTCTTGTCTGTCTATACAGCATTATAATATGCTCTGCTGGTCTGTTTTTGCTATTCCCATAAACCTGATCTAATTGGCTTCTGCTAGTGATGAAAACGACTTTCCCAGGAAAGACCAAATAGGACAACCAGTTATGCCAGCCTCCTTGATATATCAGAGAATCCAGTGATCGCAGTAAAGTTACACTGTCTAATAATGGCAAATCAACTGTTGAGTTCCAAATCCTGCTGAGAACAGCTAAGCTTTGACAACATACCTTTCCAAGTCTGGAATTTCACCAAACATGAGCAGTCCTTTCCCAGAAGGGGCCCAGACTTGTCCATCAGTTTTGCCTGTCTGGGCATCTTCAAATGACAAAGTTCATAGCCAATGATGTACACTAACCCACAATAACTATCGGTGTCCATTCTTCAGTGTTTTAGCTACATGGCACTCCAGAAGTAGAAAAGGAATAGCTTATGTTTAAAAGAGTAGTTGAAGTTTTTTTGTTTTCATTCTGAAGTTCAATGGGATATTTTCTGCACTGATTCAGCACATATTAGACTCTATTAGATACCACTGCTTTAAAGGAGGTGCATGGAAATATTTTAAAAATGTCATGCAATGAAACTCATGCGAGCTGAAACTTGGCAAGGTTAATCTACTCTAATAGGTTTACCATCCCAATTTCTTCCTGGTCTACCAAAAAAAAGTAGAGCAGCTGGAAAAAGACGTTATCCAGGCAGACCATACTCACACTTTATTGCACCAGAATAACTGTTCCAAACTATGAGACTGCAAACTAAGATGATTTCCTCCTATGTATCAAGACAAATGCCCAAACTGATAAGATATTTCAGATACTTTAACTACAATGCAATGATAGGGATTTGTGAGGGATCAGTTCTATAAACCTTTCCTCAATCAAAAGGCAATAAAGAAATCAGGAAGGCTTCCCTTGGTGTGGAGAAGCCCTTTGGTATTTCAGTCTGAAGCAACCAGTATATAGTGCCCAGACAATCTTGGGAAGCTTATTATACTGATGAAATGCTGTAAAACTCATTGATTTGGCATATGGTTTTGCATTTTACAGGTACAGCTCTAGCACAGCATTTCCTAGGTTGACAATTATCACATCCCTGAATCACTTTATTCCACCCAGATTACAGTGGACCTATCTTACAATATGTTGTCATTTATATTTCTTGTCTAAAGTTTTCAGTAAGATGCCTTTGGCTTCAAAAACCAAGACAAGCAATTCAACACACAAAAACATACATCAGAACTGAAATATAATATAATCAAGCCAAAAATCATCTTATTCAAAGAGCCTCCTGTTATTTTTTTGCAAACATCCACAAGTAGACCTCAGTAATAGTAACACTCCTTTTATTGATCCACAACAACTGGCCTTCAGGATCCAGCTATATTCAACTTGAGGTGGTATATAGCCGATTCAAGTCAGCTTCTGATGACTAGATGAACTTTCTACACTGTTTTTGTGAATACAGCAAAGAAGTCATTTGCCTCTGTCATTTTCCAGATCTTTCCCCCATATTCAAAACTAATTTACAGCCCTGGGATAATTTGCTGATCTCTTAAGTTCTAACTAGAGTCAATCTTGTTTATTTTAGTTAAGTGCTCTTCTTCTAAGTCACTAAGGGCTAAGCAATTTTTAACTACTGTTAACTAATATTCTTTATTATATTGTCTGTATTATATTTGTTGTTCAGTCGCGCAGTCGTGTCCAACTCT
>JANHZU010002663.1:88275-100489 GCA_032468055.1 Acrochordus granulatus | reverse complement strand
CCTGTCAACCCTAGTATGGTATGTCAATATATGTTTTCATTGCTCCAAGGAAGAGATTCAATGGGCTACTCACTGTATTCTGTGCATGAGAATATGAGACATGAATTAATTTCTGCTACCTCTTGATCTATATGCACTGCTTTATGAATTTTCTGGCTTACAGCATCCAACTGAACTGTAAATAGCTGCAGGATTTGTTGAATCTTCTAATAAAGTGACATGAATATGTGCATCCATATGTACATGTTATTCCTGCTGCCTACATAATATGTGTACTAGACTGGGAAAACAAATCTATACATGAAAATAAGGTTACATTGTACTGTATTAGAGATTGCTATAATACTAACTAGTACTACAAAGAAACATAAACTAGATTGTGAATTTTTTCTTTCCTAGCAACAGATTATAAATACTTCCAAGAAAAGATTTATTTGGAGATGTTTTGGTTTCCCCCTCTGCTCTACAGTCAGCAGCTTAATTGTACCTTCAAGCTCATCAAAGCCATATGTTTGTTTTTATTTTAGCATGTCTTTTTGGTCAGGAGAGACCAGATAATTATGAGATTCCAAACTATGAACAAACAAGTGGACTAATTATACTTTATATGCATTTACTTTGCAGAAACCCACACCTTTCTATATATAGTGGAAACTGAGTCAGTAATTGAGATGGAAACAGTTATACACTAGTAATTTTTAATATGGATTTGACCAGGTCTATACTCCATCCAGGCATCATAATCTTCAAATGATTAAAGAACATGACTGTAAAAGTTAAGAAGATCTCCTGGGGAAATAGAAAGTCTGTTCTAATGAGAAAGACCCAAAAAGAGCACAGAAAAAGTATCTGGGGATATTAAGGTATACAGAGAGACAGAGACAGACAGAAACAGAGAGGCAAAGTGAGAGAGTTTGTGGAATGTGTGGTTAAAAAACATAAAATGGAACAATAAGAACTTCTTTAAATGAATACTGTGCCAAGCAGAAAAACACTTCTTTACATGGTGCATTAATTAACTTGAGGAATGGTAACTAATATGGGTGATGGATAAATTCATAGAAAACAAATCTATACAGGGTTATTGGTCTTGAATACTCACTTTATTACATTGGAACCAGGGACAGTATGTCTCCAAACAACGAAGAAATGACTGGAAGATAAGTGATGTCACAAGTATGGGCAATGATAAATTGGCCCCCACTATGGTGGGGGAGGCATGTGTTAAAGGCTTTCCTAGAATCAGCACCCATGCCTCACTAAGCATATTACATTTTTATTATATATAGCAAGATCACAGACCAAGAAGATAGTTGAAGAGAAAAAAGAAAGGGAGAAAATATGAAGAACTGAAAAAGCCAGTTTGGTGTAGTGATTAAGGCCTCAGGATAGAAACTGGGAGACCATGAGTTCTAGTCTCACCTTAGGCACAGAGCCAGTTGTGTTACCTTGGGACAATCACTCCTTCTCAGCCTTGGGAAAGGGGCAAAGGCAAACCACTTCTGAAATCTTGCCAAGAAAACTGCAAGGACTTAAGGCAACACTGACTAAAAGGCATGCACACGTACATGCACTCACATACACACACACAGAATACTTTTTGAAGAAGCTAATCTCAGTCAGCTGCTTTTTCTAACCCAGGATCTCACACACAGACATACCCAGAGGACCTAGTATTATCATGGCTCATTGCACAGGCAGCCAGATGTTTAGGCAGGATTTGGTATTTTTATCCACCTTTTGAGTCTTTCCCAAGAATTAGGATAGGCAGATGTTATTGCTTGATAACAATATCAACTTTTTAACAGTGTTAAAAGTATCACTGCATACAGTATATAAGTTGTTCTCAATAAAGCTGCCTCTTGCAATTGACCGATGGTGATTTTGTCAGTGCCGATGATGTTCAAGAGGTGCACTGGATGTTTTGGGATTGCACCCCAGGTGCCTCTTACAGTTGGTACTAGCTTTGTTTTCTTTTCCCATGGTTGTTCTATTTCTATTTGCAGGTCTTCGTATTCTGTGATTTTCTCCGGTTCTTTCTCTTTTATTCTGCTGTCACCAGGTACTGCCACATCCACTATCCAGACATTTTTGTCTTTCTTATTGACAGTTGTTAAGTCTGGGGTGTTATGTGGCATCAGTATTATAATTATTATTAAAATTTGTAATTTATGTATGAACATTTATATACTACCAGACTCCTAACTCCCAGTTCATAAGTTTAATAAAATATTAAAAATAATACAAGAATAAACAAGAATAAAATATGGCAAAGCTGGACCCATACATCCCAAAAGGGGGATTTTAATCACCCTCACCAAAGGCTTAGGTGAAGCAGCCCTAAACGTAGCCTATAAAATAAAGCAGAATCTATTTCGCAACTAGCCTCCCTGACCCCACCTTGCTGTCTAAATGCCAGCTTCCAGACCAACTGCTTTTATCTGCATTTTCCCCTTATTTGGCTTAGAGCCAGCTGAAGAAGGGACTAACAAATGCCCAGGACAAAGGCAAAGGACAGAGACTCAGCAATGCCCTGAGTTCTTCCTCAAAACTTGATTTTCCCTGGCTTCAGTTTGATTCACCCATTAACCCTTAGAGTCTGGACTTCTGAAAGTACAGTAGAATTTCTCTACCTTCACTCTATCTTCTGCTTGCTAGCACCCCACAGGCATCTTGCTGGCCACTGTGAAAAACAAAATGTACACTATGATGGGCTTAATCTGATTTGGAAAGGTAATTCTCATATTGTTATCTATTTAATGGGCATATCTGTGACTCCTATTTTTTGTGGAATAATAACCAGTCCCAGAGATAACTATCTTCCTTTATACACAAATATTAATCAATAGCAACATTAAATGATGTGCTTCAAGTAATGAAATTTGATATTGCCTCAGACAGAGCTTGTTCATAACTTTGAAATGAAAATCAGGGAATGACTCACAAATGGGATGAGGGACAATTTACAGACCAGTTCGAAGAAGTTTGAGAGAAAGAATTGCTTGACCTACAGTTGTTAAAAAAAGACATAAATGCTACATTGACCTTGCAGTTCCTGTAAATATCTACCTTCCTGGGATTTCATTTCATTACAGTGGGCTAGCTTCCAAAGAATTCCATCCTATGCTCTAGTTATCATTTCCTACTTAGAAATCTGAGTCCTAATGGGAATAGGTGCATAGCATTGTTATTCAATCTCATTTTTATTGCTTCATCCATAAAAGTTCTAAAATGGCTCTAAAGTATCTGTGCTGCCAACAGTGTTAATTCCTTCCCTGTAACTTTATTCTGTGTTATTCAGAATATGCTTTTTAGTGAATTCTTAAAGACAAGGAAACACTATCCTTATGTTAAACAGTTGGGTTCTTTTCTACAAAACAAACACAGCCAGAATGCCCCTTTCCTAATGCATTTATTTCATGGTGTGGAAGTCACTTTCTATATTCAGTATAGACTTAAAAACACAGGAACAACTGATCAATGGATTAGTTGGACTATGGAATAATTAATTTATTAGACTGAAACACTGATATCCTATGGACAATCGTATGTCCAGGTGCTTTGCACAGTACTAGATGTTTATTTATTGTTTTGATGCATTATTTGTTAAATAGTCTTTCCTAATCAGGCAACCAGTGTCCACCAGAGAATGGAAGGTCAAAATAGGCAAGTCATGGCAACATGATGTAAACCCCACTCATTTTGCACATGCATTAATGTGTGGATGTGTACATTTATGGGGATTGGATTAGACTCTCCCAACTGCCATCCTGTCCAAAGTAGGCATCCTTGTTGCTGCAAGCATCATATGTTAGACTACAACATCCTCCGACAGATAAAGACAGTAAATTAGGGTAAAAGTGTCTTCAATTGTTTTTGTGTACAATGGTCTGGAATAAAGAACAGAATTTGGGTATGAAGTCGACAAAGATACTTCAGAGATGGCGGAGTACCCTTGTTGTACATATAAACAGAATAGGAAAATTCATGTTTCAGTTAAGGAGGAAGAAATTTTATGAATTTTCTTGAGCCCAAATGGTCATCATGCAAAGCCAGGACAACGCTTTAATCATTTAAGGAGGTCCTAATAGGTAGAATAAGTTGTCTATACCATATCTAAAGTATCTTTGTCCATTTTGGATTTGAATCTACACCCCCCACCCCAGTCTAGAACAAAAGCACTTCAAAGCAAGTGTACACAACCTAATGCCCCAAGGACATATGCACATTTTAGAAACCACCCTGCCCCAAGTTAATGTCTTATCATTTTTAATGGATTCAGAAAATAAAACAAATATATGGGGGAAGAATTTAACCTTAACTGAATCCAATTTCATAGTTGTTCTGAACCTCTTAGGACACCATTGACAAGCTGTCCTCTATCTGGGTAAGGTTGTATACCAATATTTTAGAGAATGGAATGAGAAAAATGCCACTAAGTCTGGTCAATAAAATTGTCACTATTTGTAAATGATTAGTTTTCTGATGCTCGGACCAAATTTTGGGCAAATGATGTTAGTCATTTATTTATTTGCACATGTCTGGAGAAGGACAAGAATTTCCAAGTTAAAAAGAGTACTGCTTATGTGAACTTTGCAATAGGATTTTCCAACTAAGCATAAGGTGAACATGAACTGAAAGGACATAATCTGAATATATTCTAAGTGTTTTATTAATCACTTTAATCATGCTCACCTTTAATTCTCTAACACTCATATTTTAAAATTTCCCTGATGCTCATCTAGTTTTTAATTTTTTTACTTGATATGTGTCTATGTGTGTGTGTCTGTGTGTCTTCAGAACCAACCATTTGCTTTTTTCATTGCAACTAAAGAGTCCAGAAAATGTGTATTGAAGCAAAGAATAAGAATCACCACAGTTTAATGTGAATGGACGAGAGTGCAATATACAGTCGTTCTGTATTGTAGTTCTGCATTCACTTATGTATGTGGGTATTTTTAAGACTGGGTCTGCATTTTATGTTGTCTGACCAGCACTGAATCAGTTTTCAGCCTTAGAATTTCTTAGACTGTTGCTTGTCCTAATATGAATGTCAGATTTGCAGTCTCTGAATCTTCTTCTAAATAAGTGCCTATGGCTTTTCAAAAGGAGATGAACTTTTTGTATTCCCAATCCATGCACAGATTTGACCTCTGCCTAAGTAAACTTTGTAAACCAAAGCCAATCTTGAGCTCAGCATTAGCAGTTCTTGCCCTGGGTTTAAAAAGTACGGCTAAGAGTTGTTTAAAAAAAGCTTTGAAATAATATATTAATCTATTCAGTGTAAGACTCCAGATTAAAAGAAGTGAGATCCACACTGACCATAATCTGTGTTTTCCGGCTCCCAGCAATTGGATGGCCAAAAATAGGGTGTCTGCAAAACAAAACAGAAAAAAATTGGACAAAGCAATACCTGATTCATATTTTGTATGTGTCGTTTTGCAGCTATATTAATATGATAAATAAATAAAATTAGCTATTCTTGGGAAATATTGATTGAATAAACCTGCATGTTTTGAATAGCTGTGTTAATTAATTAATTTCATTCAATTTGTATACTGCCTGATTCCCAACAAATCTTAATAAGTGACAATGCTAAAGCTAATGGTTTTTGTTGCTTTGGGAGTTTCAATGCTGTCAGTAGACATTAAATGCAAAAAAAAAACCTTTCATCAACACCGCCCATTCTAAAATTTTATAAGAAACCCAGTATTAATTTAAAATCAATTTCTTCTATAAACAGGGATTCTTGATCTTTTCTAACTGTTTTGAAATGTTCTTGAATGCAAGAACTAGCCTGACTGCAATGAAACCAGTCTGGAACCAGGTTTTACTTGAAGGTATAAGATAACACCATAACTCTATGCCTCCCCTGTTTGTCAAAAAATCCTAGCCTATGCTTTCTTCAGAAAATTACCTAGCTATGGATTGGAAGGAAGACAAAATCTGTACATTATCTATACATTAAAATGGAAATAGTGGTGTTGATTATGAAGGCCAAATGTATAGCAGTCTTTTCTAATACTTCTATTTCCATAATTCATACCCACTGGTCATATTTTATAAGAATACAAATATAGATCTAAGATTAAGCCACCAAGAGTCATTTTTGAGTTTGGCAGCATATAAATCTAATAAATAAAATAAATCATTTAGAAAGCATCAAGTGAGGGAAGGCTGTTGCACTGACGTAATATTAAGAGACTATGTCGGGGAAAAGTATCTCTGCCTGATAGAAAAAGGTATATATTGATTAGACCGTCATGTTATGAATAGAACTGCTTCTATTGTCTGGAATGAATAATACCACTGTTAATAAGTAAAGATTTAAAAACAATGCTGTAAAAACTTACTTGGAACCGATAAAAGGTACCATCATCCTTCAGTGTTAGAACATGGTCTGAGATAGGAAAGAAATAACCATGGGCTGCCATGAGTGTTCCCAAATGAAGGGCTTCCACTATACCAGAAGGAGACAAAAACATTGTTTAATTTTATGCATATTTTTCTACTTGAAAAATGTTAGAATCCCTTCTACTGGTAGCAACGTTAATGATATTAAAATCACGGCACTTGCCATTGCTGTGCCTAAGCAGTAATTATGTAATGATGTCCCATACAAGGGAGAATCATCATGCATGTATTATCACTTGCCCTTGCTACCATGTGGACCCTCATAATCATGAAATGTTTTTATTAGTATTCTTATGTTTCCCACATACTAAGAACAGGAGGCAACAAGAAAAAGCAAACATTAAATTGTATTGAATTTAGATTGGGAAAGATTTGCTCCTGTTTTTTTATGTTTCTGCATAAAATTTTGGACGTCCTAACATAGATAATGCAATGTTTATTTACAGTCAGAACAGTAAACAGTTCATAAAATCAAACACTGGCATTCAGCAGTAATAAAGCGTTCTAAGAGTACACTTATATGGGCAAAGCCCTTTCTGCAGTCAATTAATTGTTTTGATATTCTCTGAATCTGTGTCTGTTGGGATAATCCATTAGAACATTCATTATCACATAGTTGCTCTTTGTGAGTTATTTAAAGAAATCCCTCGTGTATGATATTCACTGTTACAAGCCTGCTGCAAATCACCAGAAGTACAAGGCAGCTTCAACTATGACCCACTTATGAAGAGGCAGGGTAATATAATAGTGAAGAGCTTGAACCTGGACCGAAGAGATCCATTTTCATGGCCCACTCAACTACAAAGCTCACCAGGTGACTTTGGGCCAGTAATTCTTGTAGGGATAACATGCTGCCGTGAGCTTCCAAAAGGGAAAAAATGATGATGATGTATGAAGAACATACAAAAATATTAACAAGACAGCTCCATGGAAAAGTGTTGTGACAAAAGAGGAGCTCAAAGGAGTCACATAAAGCTTTTTCTGCAGCCTTTTATAGGAAGAATATAAAAAGAAAATTACTATTAGAAAAACAGGTACTCAACTATTCTCACCAGCAATATTGGGGACACATTTATTATTATCTGTAATAGCAAACTTGAATACTCCTGTTTAAGAAAGTAAATGCATATTTAGAAGGACTTCTTCCTTTTAATCAATACTCCCAAAAGAGGATTTAAAAAAAAATTAAAAGTGAGTCTCAAAGAATGTGGAAATATGCCATGGGGACACTCTACCCTGTGTCCATTTGTGTCCTTCTATTTTGACTTTAAGCACAGGAGGGGGGAAAGCTATGAGCAGCTGATTTCTTCTAAAGATGTGATGAACCAGGCTGGCTGGCATGCATGGCACGGGACAGGAACTCATTGTTTCTCCCCCATTTCTACTGTCTCTCTTCCCCCTTTATTTAGACTTCCATATGTTTCATCAGGCCCTGTAGGAATAAGAGATTGGAAAAGGAACTGTTATCTCCTCCACCTCCTCCTCCTCCTCTTCTTCTCACAAACCTATCTCAGGCATATGGAGAGAATCCTGCAGAGTTTAGTTGACACGTTTTTGAGAAGGCTTCAGGTAAGAAAAGAGGCATTGGAGGTGCATTGCTGGTCCTGTTAAGATGTTATTGTGAATTAAGCAAGCAAGCAAATCAACTTTTGGACACTGAAATGATAAATGCATTCAACCAGAGTTGAGAATCTCTTGTATTTCTTCTCAAGTAATGGAAAGATTATGTTTCCTATTGCAAATTTCAGCTACACAGTCAATATTGTGAAGTTGTACAGAAGGTGACACAGGAGGAGGTTGTGACCCATCTCCATTGTGCCAGAGGGCAGAATATGAAATTTGCAGGAAGACAGATTCTACTTAAATGTTAGAAAAAAAATCCTAAGAATTAGAGCAATTCAATGGTAGAATCGGTTATAGTTACAGAGATGAGATCCCTTCACTGGATATAGTCAACCAGCAGCTAGATAGTCCTACTGTATGTCAGAGTTGCTTTAAATGAAGGCCCTGCACTGAGTAGGAGGGAAGATTCAATGGTCTCTCCCCCTCTAAGATTCTGTGGCTTATTTATTCACTGATTGCTTATGACATCTCGCAGTGAGCGACTCTTATCATCATAACAATAACAACGATGATTTGGGTTTAATCCCAAATAGCTCAGGTAAAGAAGTCAGTTCAGTATTAGTCTTATTTTGGTGACAATGAAATCAACCAAAATGCTGGTAAAGCACATTTCTCAAGCTCATCATCCTCAGCCAACATAAATCAACAATGAAAAATAGAAATGATGGTAACTAGTGACAGAATAGAATAAAATAACCTAATACAAAGTCTTTTCTAGACTCCTTTTCTCCTTTAAATTTCCTTTCCAGATTAGAGTTAGTCCTCACTTACCAACTGCTTCATTTAGCAACTGTTTGAAGTTACGATAGTATAAAAAATCCCAGCTCTGTAACCAAATTTATTACTACTACAGCATCCCACAGTCATATGATCACCATTTGGGTGCTTCAACACTGGTGGACATTTATAACCATTGCAGTACCTTGGGGTCACACAATCACTGTTTGTGTGCTCGTTTGTACAACCAGCTTGTAAGAAGCAGAGTTAATGGAGAATGCAGAAGCAAAATTGCAAGTTGCTGTCATATGATAATGATTCAATGATGACCAAATGGGAACTGTTGTCATAAATCTGTCACAGTCACATACTACACATACTTTTCCACTTAGCAGTCACAACACTTAGTGACAGAGCTGGTGATCCCATTTGTGATTGTTAAGCAAGGACTACCTGTGTTTCTTCAGTTTCCTTTGCAGTTCATTCCCTCTTGTTTGAGGAATTACAATGTCTTTCCTCAGTTTTGTCCATTTTTATAGGAAGATTATTAAAAGACAATTTCCCTACATAATTACAGTTCAGGAATTCTTCCCATGGCTCATTTGTCCATTCATTTATTTATCAGAAATTGATTTAAGGAATTTATTAGTAAGTTTTTTATATATATTTCCTAAACACTGCACATGCTTCATTTTTTTATTTATTAAATCTATATATTGCCCATCTCACTGTTGCAGTGACTCTGGACAAAATACTATTAGCCACCATGAAAATTACTAAACTATATATTGCAGAAAATAGTGTATTTTCCTCATTCAAAAAGAAGTACCTCTCTCTTTTTAAGTGCCATTTTATAATTATAATTCATTAATAAGACTTTACAGAAATAATACCTGGACAAGGAGAAAGAATAGACTCTTTTCATTTTGAAATTCAACTAATAAGTATAGTACTTGAATTGAAGCCCACAATTGGGTTCAGAATGATATCTGTAATTATAATATTCCTTTTCTATTGGCTGCATACTTTGGATGCATGCTTTACTGTTGAATACCTAACTTTATTTGTTATGTTATTATTTTATTTACTCTTGTCTTGCATGTATAATGAGAGTTGCTGTACTGAAGTCAAATTCCTTGCATGCCTAATCATGCTTGGCCAATAAAATATCTGAATCTGATATTATGTACATAATGGAACATATTTTAAATAATGAATTTCAGAAATATAAATATAGCTTTCTTTTCCAAAATACAAATACAGCCTTTGCTTTATGGTTACAATAGCAGTTGAAAGTTCAATATCAGATATTTTTATGAAGTGTACTTTGTGAACAGAAGCTTTCAGTCTGTCTGGGACAATTTGGAGCAGAATATTAATTAAAGTGCTTTTCCAACCATGAAGCAAAATTATTTGGCATTTATTTACCTGGACTATGCAAATAGAGTATGTATTCCCATAACAGAGACAAATTATATTTTACTTTTCTTATAGATTAGATATGTTATTTATTAAAATATTTCTATCTTATCCATAATCCTAAGAATCTCAGGATAAGTTGAAATAATTAGATAATAATAATAAGTTGAATATTATAAGATAATAATTATTAAATGAATATTATAAATTTTATAATATTTATATAACATTATAATATTTAATAATATTAAATAAATATTATAAGATAAGAATATTATAAGATAATAATAAGTTGAAATAATAAGATAAGATGAAATAATAAAAGGAAGTTAAAATAATAAATTGTTAGGGTTATACCCACAGTTCAGAAATAAAAACTAATGAGACAACAGGATCAGTCAGACTCAAAACCATCTAAAAAGTACTTGTCAACACTGGCACCATTCAGGCTTTCAGAGAAAAGATATTTCAAAACTAGGAACCACAATAGAGAAGCCCTCCTCTATAACCTCATCAGCTGTGGGACACTGCTTCCTCAGCAAAAATTAATATTTGGGTAGATGCAGAAGAAGTATTCCCTCAAGGATCAAGATCCTAAATTATTACAGTATTCAATCCCATTACTAAAGCTTGAAGTCTACCTGCCAGCACATAGGCAGTTAGTGCAGTTCCTAAATTTCTCATCAAATTTCACACAATATTTACTGACCATCATTTTGGAAAGATTCAGGAAAAATATATTTGAGATATGGCAGCTGGCCACAAGAGATGTTCTTTATTTGTAGAAAACACCCTAAAAATATCAGGATCAATTCAATTTTATTTTATCTGATTAGCATAACTTTGCACATGTTCAAGGTTTATTTATTACCCAGAGAGTAGTGCATTGCACCAGAAAGACTACAGAATGAAAAGGCCATTGCCTTCCAAAACAATGTAATTATTGTTACTACATATTATTGTATTTATAAAGCCATGCATGCAAAATAGCCAGAAAAAAACTGTAACAAGGGTTAGAGCTTCCCAAATTAAGATTAGATAGGTTCTTTCTAAGATGACCAAGCAAAAAAGAGTTCTCACACATTATGAAGAAGGAAATGTACAACACATTTTTTCAGACCCTAAAACCAAGGCCCTTCGAAGCAGAATTTTGTTATGGCTGAGTTTGCCAAGATTGCATGCCTAAATGGCAACATATGCTTTCCTTCCTCCCTCAGCTATTTATAAAGCCTCATCAGATAGCCACTTTGCTTTCTTGCATTTATTTTTCTTTGGGTTGGTTTTAGTAGCTACTGTATAATGTTACGCACCTCCGTCCATAGTTCTTCAGGCACTCTGTTCACCAGATCTAATCCCTTAAATCTCTTCCTCACCTCCACTGTATATTCGTAAGGGATATCATTGAGCTCATACCAGAATGCCAGAGTGGTTTTTCCTACTTTCTTCAATTTCAGCCTAAATTTTGCAAGAAGCTCACGATCTGACCCACAGTCAGCTCCAGGTCTTGTTTTTACTGATTGTATAGAGCTTCTCCATCTTTGGCTGCAAAGAATATAATCAGCCTGATTTTGGTGTTGACCATCTGGTGATGTCCATATGTAGAGTCACCTTTTGGATGTTGGAAAAGAGTGTTTATTGTGACTAGTATATTCTCTTGATAAACTATTAGCCTTTGCCCTGCTTCATTTTGTACTCCAAAGCCAAACTTGCTTCTTATTCTGGTTATCTTTTGACTTCCTACTTTAGCATTCCAATCCCCTCTGATGAGAAGGACATATTTTTTTGGTATGAGGTCATTTTGGTATGAACCAGTCAACATCAGCCTCTTTGGCATCAGTGGATGGGGCATAGACTTGGATTACTGTGATGTTGAATAACCTTTTCTAACTATGCTGTGTAATTAGAATATGAAAAACATACAAAAAAGGTGTTTGGCTATGCATCAAAGTGCAAAGCATCTCTCCTAATCATCGCAACAAAGTTTAAAAAACAGGCATCTGGACTGGATTTTTCTCAAGTCGAAGACGTTTCGCCTTTAATC
>JANHZU010002663.1:54160-73664 GCA_032468055.1 Acrochordus granulatus | reverse complement strand
GGGATGGGATGGGATGGGGTAGGACAGGACAGGACAGGACAGGACAGGACAGGACAGGACAGGACAGGACAGGACCATGATAAAAGACTACCAGATCTGGCCAATTCATGATCACCTGGATTTCTGCAGCCAAGATCTGGTAGCCCTACATTATGGCTATACTAACAGGACAACTGTGAATGATGAAGAGCTAGATAGTCTTCCTAGATCTTGTAGCATTTCTAGGAGTAACTCTTCCCTCTTCATATTAGGGAATGAATGCTAGTGAGATTATTTTCTCTGATCCTTCAGCTATCAACCTGAAAGGAAATTGGGGCAGAGTATAATAGACTATTAAGAGAAGAGCTTCACTATTTCAATCTTTTCACAAACATTATCCTTTTATATGGGAATGTCTAAAGAGAAGGGAGATGAAAAGCTCAATTAATTGACACAATTCATGAGAGGGGAGCATTTTTGAAAGCTGAAGTTTTCATTATGTGCAAGCTCTTATGGATCACATTCGGGGAACTGGAAGATCTGGAGACAAAAAATGGTATGCTTCTTAATCTGGAATTATCCTAAATTTCTGAATCGTCACTGAAACAATATTCCATGCCATGACTAAAGAATCTGAAAATAAGGTTAGAAGATTTGCAAAAACACAAAGTGGAAGTTAATTGATGAATAAAAATGATGCATTTACCTGGATCTTCTATTGATAAATTCTTTGTTAACCACTGAACAATGTCTGAACCTAGAAAGAAAATTATAATATAATTAAAATCCACTTGCTGTAATTTAGCCATATTTTACTGTTATTCTAAAAACAAAAGTTGGCTTTCCCAATAGACTCTATTTTATTAGTACATAATATAAAGATACAATCTAATGAATACTAATAGTATTTAATAAATATTGTATTTGTATTTTTTTTAAAAAAATAATTCCTTATTGAATTTGCTAGCTGAAATACATAGTCTGAATGGTTGAATGGTTTATTATTATGATATAGAGAAAGGTCCAGCCAGTTGTCTGAGCAGCTCTTTAGTGCCTGGGACACTTCAGTGTTGATTTTGGAGGCAGGAGAGAGGTTACTTCAGAGATGAGGAAGGGAAAATCCACTCATGCAATTTCAGATTTCCCAATAGGATTGTACTGTATTCTTTGGGAAATCAAGGGTGTGGTTTTTTAATGTCAAGCACATACAATAACATTTGGAAGCACAGTTAAAAACTGAAGAACAACAAACCTTACATATTACTGAACCCCTTACAGACAGAACAGTTCAAACAAAGAAGCCAACCTCCCTTTGCTCAGGAAGGATCAATAATCACAAATCACTCCTGCTGAAAAAGCCCTGTTATCCAATAATCTAACTTTTCTAGTGAATCACATAACAATGTCTCTGTCATGATGATTAATTATTAGCAGGAGTCTGTAGAAACATATAGTCTTTCAATTATCCAATTCCTAAACTGTTTCAGAAGTTTTAATCAGCTCATAAGTCTGTCTTATCTTACTGGACTACAATTCTTATTTCCTCTAATGTAGACTGTGTCATACAATTGTCAACGTGATGTCTTTAATTCACTATAACAAGTGAAGATACTATTGAGTTCTGCTCAACGCCTAGTAATAAAGAGGTTGTAACATTAACAGAGGGCGAACTTAGGTTACATTGAAAGTCTGAAAGTATATTACTTCCCTCTCATATTTACAGCCTGAAAAATTAGGAATGGTCCCTTCTGAGATGTTTGTCTGCCCCCATTCCTTCTGTGACCTCAGCTGCTTCTTATCTGAATGCTGCCTACTCTGTAGCTCTTCTCCCATCTCCCAAGGTCATTCCCACATACCATCACACTACCCTAGACATTGTTTACACTAGAAAGCTCTCATCCAATGCAAAACCCAATTTAACATTTTCTCTTTACTGATTTTAAGGACTTGGCACCTTAAAATTCCTTGATAGGCAATACAATATAATATCACAGAATCTGATCCTTGTAAAATAAGATAGTATCTATCTTAACTGAATAAGTTTGGATCCTGCTTTCCCAGAGTCCCTAAAAATCCTCTCCATATCCAGCATTTTATCACACATTCCTACCTAGCTACTGAATCCTGCTAATGAATTTTCCTCTCATTATCCTTGCTCATCAATCTTACATGTCCACTGTATTTGGATTAGAGCATCATTTCACAGATGTCAGGAAATACAGTGTTCCAGTTTATTTTTCTCACATATCTGAGATTTTTTTCTATGCATTAGCAAACCATGTAACCTGGGGCTAAAAAGGCTTATAATCAAACTATGCAACACAAATTTAGCTAAAAAATTCATTCAAAACTTTCAAGCCTTCTTTTCAAAGTACATACTCTCAAAATTGATTATGTAACATGATAAATAAGAAACATAAAGCAAGAGTATTAAATATTATTACTAAATTGCCACCAAAATGTTTATGCATTTCATGTAGATAAGATAAACTTCCCTTCAAGGCACCTATATGAAAGTTATTATTTATTTTTACAAGTATAATTTCTGTGATAGCCAGGGGATCGAGTTAATGTATTATTTTCCACAAGATGAACTTCACAATGAGGAAGCAGAGAATCAAAAGTGTTTCCCTGCCCCCATTCAATTAAAATAGTACATTGGCACACCCAAATATTTGTCCTTTCATACTTAAGGATGTATAACAAATTGAGGAAGTTTAATGATATGTTTCCACTAGTACTTGATGAGATAGGATACTTGAACTAAATCTGTCTTGCTGTTGTCTAAAATTCCAGTACTTAATTTGAAGACACCAGCTTCTTTACTGTTCTAGCAATGTTGAGAAAACTGAGGGTTACATTTTTATGAACAGGTACAATGTTTCTTCAGCCTTAAGAAAAGAAAATATTTTTTAAAAAATCAATATTTTTTAAAGTTACTCATTGTTTTTGGCTAGATCGAAAGTGTTAAGAAACTTCAATTAATCCAAAGTGTTGCATAGTTATTTTTAGAATATGTGCAATAATTTATTTCTTCCCCAGAGGCAATCCAACTCTTGTGTGCTAACTGAGTGCAAATTTTCACAGCTAAGTTGCAAAGAACTCAGCAAAAGAGACGTGGGGGTAGCCTGGGAACCACAATAACAAACTAAGTTGCAGAGGCTATTCTATTAGCCTTCATTAACAGTGTCAAAACAGTGCCATGTTTTCACATTTTCTTCTGTCTTCTCAAGTTGTATCCCACACATGAACTAAACTAATCTCTTTCTCTAAAAAGCATCAGTAACACTCTATAATTTGCACAACAGTAATCTCTTCCATAACGCATTAACAGCTGCTTGTGACTGTTAATGTTCCCAAACCAGGGAGTTTTAATCATTCAAGGATAACTTAACAAGTGGCATTTGCACTGATAGCTTGTCTTAGTGCCAAAGCAACTTCAACTGATACTGTATGAAAGCCAACCATTACAATGGAAGATATATCAATGAAGACAAGCCATAATAATCAAATATTCAAACATAATTTTAATTCCATTACAGAGAACCTAATAATTGTGATTGAGAATATCTGGGATAATTTCATCATGACTTCTTTAACCCCCTAAGTCACTGAAAGCTGACATCTATCAGGCCAAAACATTATTTATCTTCTCTGCTCTGATGAACAGAAGTTCTAAGAAGATCTCAGGAACTGCATATTAAAAGTCTATATTCTGTTACTAAGTTTTGATTCCCATATTTCCAAACATTTTTTAATTATCTCTTACAGTTATGTTTTTCTATATCTTCATCTATTTACTCTTTAGGCATTTGCATTGCATCCCAGATAAGTTCCATAGCAACCAAAGGACCATTTGGTCTTACTGTAGGGCCATTAACCATTACATTTACTCTTTGGACCTGTCTGAAAAGTTGCAACATCTTTGAATATGCAAGAATTTTTTGATTGGAATGGAAGAATAGTTTTATAATTATTGTTATTTTTCCTGATTCATAAATTTCAGAAAAGGTGATATATATAGCAAATTTTAAATATAGAATGAATCTGGTTAATTAACCAATTGTCTTATGTATAGATTCTTTTGAATGTTGTTTATCTCAATGTCCCTGTTGATGACTGATTTGTCTGAGTGCCAAGCTTTCCAGGAATTCCCTAGCTTTTGTGGAATTAGCTTGGTCTAGTTTCCAGCTGTAATTATAATTGAGTCTGTCCATGTGTTGTTAAATTAAAGAGTTTTCATTGTGTGTCAGGACTGCTAGCTGGTGTTCATTAAATGTGCTCTGTAGTCTTCTTCCTGTCTGTCCTATATAAGTGGCTGTTACAGTACTTACACTGTAGGTTGTAGATGACTCTTTTTTTTCCCCCTTGGGCTTTTGAGTTTGTTGGATTACTTAAAATGTTTTGGAGGGCTTTGCTTGGTTTGTGTGCTACAGTAATGGCAGGTGGTTATAATAGTCTTGTAGGTTGTTTCTGAAAGGTTATTGATATGGGACAGTGTAATATTTTGAATATGTTGTGTTGATTATGCTGAAGTGGATTGAGTGGTCAGGCACTTTTTGATGAAGAATCTATGAGACCTGAAATGTATTGAGGAATATTTATTTAAAGCACTGAAACGGGATCTTTGGATCAATTCTTTTTGTTTCCTGCAACTGATAATATACTTGCTCCATCCCACCCAAAATGAAACAAGGTTCCCAACAATGCATGCTGTTGAATTCAGTGGATCTTAATTGCACTGAAAATAGGATAAATATAGAGCAACACATGCATATACTATATGTTAAGGAGTACAACTTTACAGGATGGCTAGGTCCACAAAGAACAATAAATTGTGGTTTGCTTACTTATTTTCTACATAAGGCAAACTGGATTCACAAATCATAATAAGCTCTAGCAAGTGTCATAGCTAGGTTTACTCACTTATTTCCAGTATTTCTACACTGTACTGTTTTTCTTTAAAAAAAAAGTAAAACAGTTTATATCAGGTGAAGTGACAAGCATGAGAGCATACAAAACAAGGAAAATTGTTGAAATACTAAACACTTAAACCAAGAACTAATTAATAAATAAAAATAATTAAGCTGCAAGATGAACGGATAATAAAAATAATTAAGCTGTAAGATGAACGGACAGATGGAGAAAGAAAAATTAAGGCCAAAGTTTGTTTCATGCACAATAGGTGAAGCCAAATCACATTGTGGCTCCAGGTGTTAATTGAACTGAAAGAAAGCTACAGTTTTGATTATTCATTTTCAGGCAGCTTTATAACTTATAAAGCTATAATTTTAATTTTCTAGTCCCTGGATGAGACTTGTCTTCTTAAAATAACACCTACAAATCAGTAACACCTTTTGCAATTTTTTCCATTTGTTGCTTTGAGAAACTGGTATATTTTCCATTGCCATCCCCTTTTTAAAATGCACTGACCTCCTTTTATTCGGGATCTGAGATTTTTTTGGCTTGATACTTAATACTGCAAGAGCATTTCAGCACTAGCTATGTATAATTTCACCCAACCATTATTGGAGCAACATATCAAGAATTAAGATTTATATTGCCTTAATGATAGCTGAGTGGTAACATAAATCCCTAGTGCAGAAATGCTACACCATTGCCATTTCCATTATAGTAATTTGCAGCATCTTATAGCATCATGGATAGGTTGACCAACTCTGAACTGCTGAAGTCCAGAGTACCACCAGATGGCAGCAATTTGATACAACAAGCTCTTTGCTGCCATTTAGTGGTTAATTAGGATACTGCATCAAAGACTGAGTAGCCCTAATGATCCAGCCATTGCTGCAGTGATGCATCATTAATGAAAATAAAGTTTACATATACTTTATATATTATATACCACAATAATGACTGGGTGACTCTATAAGATGCTGTAATACACTAACAAGGAAATGGCTCAACTCCCATCCCATAACCAATCTGGAAATGTCTAACAACAAAACTTACTGCAATGTAATGCTCTATGACCACATGATGTCATTCTTTTCCTTTTCTTTAATTGAGCATTTCCACAAGCAGACTGCCATTTTTTTATAATAAGACTCTCCAAAGCTTCTGGTAGTCTGAGATCAAAATCTTTCGAGGGTAACTATATTTTTATTGTTAACATTCAATATCTCTGCTAGCATATGCCATTTCTCCATCCATTCTCTTGAGCACTTTGGTGTTGTCTGTTTCACTGAATTGCATTTTGATTGTTTGTTGTTAAAGAAGACATATTGAGTAGAAAAGGGGACTGGAACAAGAACCATTTAGCCATTTGAGTTTTGAGTGTATGAAATTAAGTGAAATATTTGTGAAATACTGGTATGTGACTTCACAGTTTGAAATGTGCACTTTCATGCATGGTATATGCATGTAGATTATATTTACATAAATATTTACATACTATACAACATAATATTTAGGCTTCCCTTATGTGTAAAACCAGCTACTGTGGTTTGTAAATCATGTTTTATGACTTAGCAGAATGTGTGAACCCAGACAAGTTCCATTTATTGAACAGCTGCTCAGTAAGCAAACTGTGATTTCAAGTAATGTGTAAACCAAGATGATCCCCATCTCCTGCCATACAAGGCAGAAATCTATTCCTCCTGTTTCAGCAGGCAAATGCAGCCATCAGTCTGTTACTAATGCTTTAGTCAGATTTTTTGTGTGGGTTTTTTTTTGCCCCAACCCCAGTTTTGATCTTCTGAGCACCAGGTCACAGCTTTCTGTTTGTTTACACTGAAATAAGACTATGAAGCAGCTTCATATCTCAGCCCATCTTTTGTATTCTTACTTAAAAGCCTCTGCAGTTATCTAAAACTCACTGAAATTAATGACACTCTGTGAATTAGCAAATGTCTCTGAAATGCTCATGTTTTGTCAAGCATTTGGAAATAACTGCAAGGTTAGGAAAAGGCAAAAGCACTGGGACCTATTGTACACTTGGAAGGGAAATGAGGGCATGTATATTGTCTTATTCTTCTACTGGTTTAGAAAGCCTGTCTCTGCAATGTTGCTAAGTGCAGAAGTCTGTAATCACATTTCAACAAACACAGTTTCAAATCTCAGCCCTTTTCAGACCTTCAAATACACCCAGGGGCATCCACCAGAGAGTGGGAGTCAAAAAAGCCAAGGTGGCTACAATAACTATGGAGACACATACAAAAAGTGATTGCACAATCACAGCCACCATCTTGATGTTTTTGAACATCACCACTCCCCCACAGGCAAGGGAGGACTCTACTAATATTACTGCTTCCTCACTGATTTTATTCCAGATACAGTTTGCATAACTTGCCTTAAAACAATTTACAAAATGAAAATTATTAAAGTGCAATAAGAGAAGCTCACTAGATGGAAAAGTTTATATAAAGAGATGTCTTCAAATTGAATTGGAAAGTATGGAATTTTAAAAAAATCTTCCTTCCATAACTTTCATCAGGAGAATGGCTGGATGAAGACTTGAGACTTTAGTCAGCACCTAAAGATATGAGAATAAATACCTCACTGATGGGGGTAGAGCTTTCCAAAGAGAAAAGAGTACTGGGAAAGCCTACCAACGCATGCAACATAACACTTTGCACACACAGTAGTATCTCCTTTAATGATCTCAGTGATTGTCTTTGATTACAACAATGGAAGCAACCCCAAAGATTGTCCTTTGTTCCTAGCTTTATGTGTTCAAATTAGAACTTTCAGCTAGGCTTGGTAACTAACAACTAAGTCCAATGTAAGACACACAGCTCAGTTTTCTAGGCTGACACAACACATTGGGTCCTATAGTATCCAAAAGGCTGGGCCTGTGCAACATTTTAGACTAAAATGTTATTGGCTGATGTCTGGATGTCATACAAGCACCACCTTTGAGAAATCAGACATCGGAATCTGCTTAGAATAAAAGAAGATGGATCCTTTGTGCATTGGACAGAGTTATCCAAAACTAAGCAGCAGAACCCCAAAGGTTGCTCAAGTGCACAAAAAAATTCTCTTTTGACCACAGTAAAGCCGAAAAAATAAACAGGAACTTAGAACAGAAGGGAAATATCCACACAAAGTATGTCCTGATAGCTTCTTCTCTTAGATACATAAAATCTTGTGGTCAGGAAAGAACAGATTTATGAAATATGGGGTTGGGGCACATACAATTATCCCATCATACATAAAGAAATACTCAAGCATAATGACAAACGCATTTAAAAAGTATTATTCAAACTACCTTACCAATGGAAATTAAAAGACTGATAGAATAAATGCATAATGGAAACCAACCAGAATATTCATGGGAACTGTAAGTAGCATCTATCTTTTCAATTATTTTTAAGTCTATTCTGCTAGTAAGAAAGAAAATCTTACTCATAATAGGAACCAGTACCCACTGGACACTATAGAAGATTCACACATTGTTCTGAGGCATAATATTGTGGATCTGGTTTTGGGTCAGGAAACAATAGCTTAAGACGATGTATAAACCAGTTCTATAACAATATTAACTCATCATTACTCACGTAAGCCACGATTATTTAATTTTAAAAAACAAAATACATTGTATTAGAATATGCTGAGCCATAATCCTGATTTTATAAACCATAATGATGTTTCATACAATACACTAAACCACAAGTAAGCAAAGCACATTATACTTTATGTGAATCAAGTGAATAGGTTTGTTGAGTAAATATTGCTGAGTAAATATTCATTATAAGATTTCTTAGTTTCTATTCTAATCACTAACATCCATTCTCCCGTTTTGCTAATGTATTTTTTGGTATTTTTCTCCATCTCATCAAAATCATTGACGTTTTTACCCTCTTAATTCTTATCAATAGCAAGGAAAAAACAGCTTAGCTGACTTAAAGCTAAATAAATTTTATTATGTCACCACTTTTCTATTTTTAGCAAATTCTTACACAGTTATTTGATATTCATTAGTTGAGATAAAGCTGACAAAACAGCTATCTGTCTTTTTTTATACACACATATGCAAGTACTCCCTTTTACCTTTCAGGAACAGATCAGGACAGAAAATGAAACAATCTTCACTCTAAAAGTTTCAAGATATAATTTCCCATTAAACAGAGGGCATAATATCTACTGGTCCTTGAACTAGCAGAAATATGTATTGTTGTAAAATTTGCTATCTGGATTGCTGATCCCTGTTTGGCCACAATAATAAAGCTAGTGATGGGTATTGTCCTTACTTTTTAAACACAGGACACATTAAGGAAAGCAATAGGTTGAATATAATAGGTTAAACCTTTGTTTCCTCTCCCTTTAAACACCGTCTACTAGTAGGTAAGCAACCAACAATAACTTTTCCTAGTATCAGATGACATGCAGGCAAGAGCAGGTGAGTGCTTGAAACAGAAGGTTTGGTTATCTGTCCAGTTGCTCAAGCACAAGCTGCAAATATAAAGATGTTCAGTGTCCATGCTGGGGCTATTTCTGAGCACAGGACTAGCCCCCTTCTGAAAGAGCACTAAACCCAAAATAGTCCTGCTGGCCATTTGCAGAGGCAAAGGAAGTATGAAGGATGACAATGGAAGGGAGAGACCAACAGTGCTTGAGCTGCATTCTTAACTACTAATGCTGGAAAAGAGTGGTAAGCCTGGCAGCCCATCTAGTTCTATCCTTGTAGCTGGCAGCATCCAGAAATAGCCTGTGGATAGCCATGGCACTGAAAACACTAGCTAAAACACCACTCCCTCATAGCAATGAAAACATAAAGCCCTTGTTGGTACAACCACAAAACAGTTGTAATGCACTCCATGTGACACTATCGTGACACTCAGCTGGCAGAACCCAACTGTGATTCCTGGTTTAACTCCATGCTGCAAAAGGCTAGTTCTCTCTTGAGGCACTCTCTCAAAACAGCACGAAACCCATGTTTATAAGATGCTCACATCAAACCTGGCAACTATTTTGGAAAGCATTTGGTCAGATAAAATGTGAGAAGGTAATTCTGCAGAAGTCAAGCATCCAGTCTAACTTTCAGCCACACCAAAATGGCCAGATCCTGATCCTGACCTAGCAACTGCTGAGGAGGGTCAAGTCCCTAATCATCTAAGCTGCCATAGTTAGAAAGACGAGAGCATGACCCCTAAATCTGGTTAGTTTTAGCAGACTCTTTGATTATGTGATATAGAGCTCTCAAGACTCAGTAAAGAAGGGGCAATGCCTTTTTCTGCACATATAAGTGCTGAATTAGAGTGAATGAAAAAGTGTGAATCTAATCACAACTGAGATAATGTTACTGAATTTGGCAATGTTTACTGATGTAAATGGTCACTTGGCTTCTCTTAACATTTACATGGAATTGTTCTTTTTGCATTTAAGTATAACTTGCTCATATCAACTCTCTACATTTACACACATACATACACACATTGTACATATAATAGAAAAGAAATATTTCTTTGAAACAAATTTAACTCCAGGTGGCTTCATGGACACTACTCTGCAATCCTTTTGGCAACAGCATGGAAGTGGGTTTCCATTGCTCTGTCTTCTGCACCATAAAAATACAAATTGGTATCTTTTCTTTTAAGGAAAAAAAAAGAGAGAATATTTCCACTCAGTACATGGAGACATTTAAAATATTTGAATCGACCTATTACAGTCCAAATTCTAGAGCTTCTTTTTGTATTACTGATTCCAACAGAGCTGACATTCCTTTCCAAATTATATTAAGCAGTTCTGATTAGCCCAATCATTGATCAAGAAATCTCTCACACTATTACTTTGAAATGAATAATCACTCTAAAGCAATAAGTCTCCTTGAATAGACAGTTTTCCTGTTGGTTATTACAGGATACTGCAGTATACCTTAATTCCTTAAAGTTTTTTTCTACTGATATACAGGAAGGAGATACAGTCTTAGAGCCTTGGCAGTAACTAGTAAGTGGCTATACCCAAATCTGGAGAAGCTCCAGGCTCATATTTCCAGACTGCATGATTAAAATAGGACATGACATTGACTTTACCATCCCCTTCCACAAAAATTAACTTATATGGAGATAACAACATATCTTCTGCCCAATATGATTGTGTGCCAAGTTGTTACAGGATGGATTAAATTAGACAAGAATTAAACATAATTCATCCTGCAAAACCATTCTCTGCTTCTTTAGTGGCTTTTAATAATCATAAAAACTTTGATGATTTGGCATGGTCTGATTTATTCCATGTTATATATAAAATATAAAATAGAAGAATGCGTTCTTGCATTCCTGGAATGCTTTCTTACAGCTCCCTAGCTATCCTCCAAATTAATGGAGGTGATTCAATTCTGATTAGCTCAGTAAATGGGAGCAGATAGTGTTATCTGCTGCAGCATTGCTCTTTGTCACAACTGATCCTTTAATGGAAGCACATCAGGACACATCTGCTGATGGAGAGGGGTTTCTTCTCACCAAGACAAAATTTAGCTCACTTTTATATACACAGTAGCTATTTCTTTTCATAGGACATGAAGGATTTTGTATTACTAAAGACAGTTAATGTGTATGTTTGTTAGCTCCACTATGAGCATACTGAAAAGGTTTAAAGGGTAATGATCTAGTGTTAGATTCTGGAGATCTCAAATACTTTCTTCCAAGAGATCTATACTGACTAGTATAATACTTAATTAGAAAAGGAACAGTTTGAAGTGTTCCAGCAGAAGCTGAGCTTGCCACTCCTGGGATATGTAGCTTTAATTAAAAGAACAAACTTATTTCTTTCTATTTGTTTGTTTGCTCATTACCAATGTTTCTATCAAATACCAGTTAAAGTCTTAGCATTTATTCAAAAAGAGGCAATCCAGAATTTCTTCAACATTTTGGCTCAAAGAAATGTTTTTTAATATTTTATTACACATAAAAAACAATATAGTGATCTATATGTCTTCAAAGAACCATAAGAAAATGGGTGAAGGGAATCTTGCTATTCCAAACTAGTGCTATATCTCTTATCTAGCTGTACTTGTAACATAGACATTGACCTCTGCTCCCCATCTTGATTTTTACTAAAGTTTTCAATAATGTTTTTATTCAGTTAAAGAGGAGTAAACTAGATTTGCAACTAGTGTAACATCTAGCTTAGCTGTTCAATAGCACTGATTGGCTTCATACATTATATTGAGCCGTAGTCTGTTTACCGCAAATGGTTGGGCTTACCCAATGCAATAGCCAACAACTTTTGAATACAGAATTACCAAGTAGTGGACTACATTTTGGCATGTGAATCCAACCATTTTGATTTGTAAATCATGGTTCATAGTTTAGCAGGCTTTGTGAACTAAACCAATGATTTCTAATTTAGGGCAATTCATAAACAGGCACGCATACATAGTCAAACCATTTAATGACCTGATCTCTGGTCTACAGGTTTGTGTTGTAATGCATTTTTCTCTCTTGAACACACTTAGATTTTTAAAAAAGTAAACAGATGAGACATATATCTATTCCTGTGGAATTATTCTCATCCTAAAGTCTTCTTATATTTTTATCATTTGATTCTCCTGACTCTTACAGGCTGACTCCTTGAGCTATTAAAGTCAATGGAATATGAAGTTTTTTTCCAATCACTTTTAAATTCTCTTTTACTATTTTATCTTTTTTCTTCTTCGTTTTGTTTACTTATTATTTAAAAAATGTTTACTTAAAATATACTTAATAAAAAAGAATTTATTTTTCCTGTAGAATAAGAAGTTGAAAAAGTAGCCCAGAGTAAGTAAAGGCAAACAGCTTCCATTTAGTTGCAAAGAAAAAGATAGATATATCTGTCTGTCACCAGGATTAAGTCTGTAGATGAAGCCTTTTCCTTTTGAAAGTAGAATCCACTGAAGTTCCTCTATATTTATAGCTACCATTAAAACACTTTATGTCAGAACTTAAGGACTGAGCAGAAAGCAAATCACATTTACCTGACTGCCAAAATGAGATCTGCCAAAATGAGATCTTCCTTTCTTTTCATTCAGAATGATTTTTAAACCTCGTTCAAATGAGTTCCCTTTAGAGTAACAGAAAATTACGTCTATTATTCATTCCAGAAATAAAACTAGATGGAGCCACAAGCCACGACATGAAGCATCAATCCTTCCAAATAAATACCGTAAATCACCAGACAGTGTATGAAAAATGATTGCACTAAATGCAATTTCTGAAATCTATCCACAGGTAATCCAATGAAAGTCCAAACTATTTTATGTAACATGAAGTCCAAAAAAAAATTTAGTTACATTCTATCTCAACTTATTCCTACATCCTGGTTACTAATAATAATAAAATAATACTAATTATAATCAGTAATAAAATAATACTAGTAATAGCAATCATAAGAAAATAAATAGAAGACAAAATCATCTATCCTTTTTTAAAATGTTATCTTTGCACTTGTCAACTTGCCCAAAGTGTCATTTTGGAAACTATCAGACTGAAATAATTTCCGCCTGCATTTGATCTATTTTATGATTCATACACATTCAGGTTTTACAAATACATTGCAAGTAATGAGAAAACAGCTAAGAATAAAAACAGGATTTTACTTGTCTGGAGAGAGATAAGGGGAAGTGGTATAGATTTAATTTCATATTAAAATTTATGACTAGCTATTTTTGTTCACATGTGACTTATTTTTCTTCTGACAGAGATTTTGTTGTATAAGTAATCATAGTTCTGTAATTTCCAAGATTTGCTGCATAATTTCCAAGGCTGCCAGCTAAACGCCTGTTTGACAACAAAGGTTAGGAGATATTATTTGATTTTCCACCTCCACCCTTATCCCCCCAATCTTATTAAAGACCAGATCTTTAAAGGGGAAATTGGTGACATGAGAAGAGATGGGGCAGCATTGACATTTGTGGGAAGAGCAAACTCCTAAAAGATGGATTTTCAGTTCAGTTCTCAATCCCTCTCTGTCTTCTTCTTTCTCTCATTCATTTTCACCATTACAAGCATTTTCACTATTAAAACTATTCATAAAGATTTCAGTCCTGAGTGAAAAGAAAGTATGAGAAAGAAACTCAAAATAACCCCACCTTAATTTTGTTTAGTATAAGATCAAGTAAAAAGAAACTGACTTTCAAGATTCTGTTATTCTACTCGATAACATAAAGAATATTCCTGTAATACCTGATGCATTTGTTTCTTGATCTTGCCCACCTCAAAAGGCTGACATAATGTAATGATGAAAACAAGTATTTTGAAATTTCCTGTTGATTGTTTAATGCCCACAGATTTCTCATTATTATGTTGTTCTCATCCTTTGTCACATTTCCTTCAATTGGCAAAACAAAACAAAAAAACTTCAGAAGTATATTCCTAAAACTTAGACAACCAGCTTTATCACAGAAAAGCTATGGAACCATTATGAAATAATTCAAACTACTTTTTACCTGTATAAATTTTATTAAAAGAAAAAAAAACTAATAGGAAGGAAGGAAGGAAGGAAGGAAGGAAGGAAGGAAGGAAGGAAGGAAGGAAGGAAGGAAGGAAGGAAGGAAGGAAACAGAAAGAAAGGGCTTCTGATTTCCTTTGCAGCAAATACAAGTATGATTACATAAATATCCTTATAATTACAATTACAAAAAATCCTTTATTTTTTCTCTTATTTAATGTTTCCTAATAATTAAAATCATAAATCAAAAGTTCATTTTTTTCTATTTCATGCAAAAAGTCTATAAGGGGTTTTCGGTCAGCAAAAAATCCAAGAAGTCAGTTCAGCCATTTTTGCAAGTTCCATCATCTTTACGAGTTTGAGACCCAAGCACCTCGTAATGGGGTGAACTCCTGTTACTTGCTCCAGCTCCTGCCAATCTAGCAGTTCAAAAACATGTAAAAATGCAAGTAGGTAAATAAGAACTGCCTAAATTGGTGGGAAGGTTCCATGCACCTTGGCATACAGTCATGCCAGCCACATGACCACGGAAGCATCTTTGGACAAAGACTGGCTCTTGGGCTATGAAACAGAGATGAGCACTGCCTCCTAGAGTCAGACACAACTGGCAAGGAAAACCTTTACCTTTAGAGCTTTAATATATTTAAATGAGTTTTTTTCTGAAATACTTCATTGTGAAATCCTTTGAATATTATAAACAAGCAATGCAAAACAGACGTGTTGAGAAATAATAAAACAGTATTATGGTGTTACAGTATTATTATAACAGTATTAGGTGGTTCCTCTACGCTTTTACCATGATTCAAAGCTTCTTCGTGCCCCTAGTGACACTAGAAAAGCTAATGGTGTATAGTTTGTGACCTGAAAATCCAGGCATAACACCCCATTTATCTAAGGTGGTCTAGCAAGAGTTTAATAAAATTGCCTGACTCTGAAAAAAATAGCAAATAGAGGATAGCATATCTGCAGACAAGGCTTACACAATGACTTCACCTTGGTGGGTCACAAGCTGCTTTAGCTGAAAGCAGGTTATCCCATTACTATGTCATTCCACTGATATTTTGACTGACTGCTGAGTTCTTAATAACTAGCTGACAAGTTGAATCCCTCCATAGACTTCTTGGTTTGCATATGGAGAGGTAATGAATGAGAACTTGCGGGTGATCTCAAGTAGTGGGGAATAGAAGAAACCAACTTGAATCTGGATCAAAGTCTTATCTGTTGAAAAGGCAGAAGAGTTACCCTTGAGTGCCTAGGTTTGAGGAAGCATTACTTCTGTACAGTACAGTACTTGTAATGGGACAGTATTTAACATCTAAGAAGGCTTTGTGGGGGTTACCACTCTTCAGCTTTTCCACACATGAGTCTGCTCTATCACCTGTGACTTTTCAGCATCTCAGCTTCCATTTGCTTCCTTCGATTCTCTCTTGCTTACCTGGTCACTTCTCACTGCCTGACTGTCACCCTTCAGTTTATCTCTCCACTGCTTTTGCCAGTCTCTTCCTTTGCTCACTCAGATTTGGGAGCAGGTGAAAATCATAGAGCTACAGTTCCTAATTTGGTCCAACTTGCTGCTGCCCTTACCTGAAGTGATAGTCTCATTCTTCCTAACAGTTGGGTTGGCTTTTAATTCAGTTCTTGTAACTTCTGCATTGCTGTGGAGAGCAATCTAAAATGGCAACACTATGTAATAGTTTCAGGAAAAAGTCTCTTGAAATGCTAACTAGTGTGTTGAAACACTTAACACAGACACCTCTAATTACATAGTCTAATCCCTGACAAGGCTAATTTTCTGCTTGCTTACTTTGACAGATTTCTACAGCTTTGTGGGTGGTATTTCATCTGAAGCCAACTTTGCATACTCTCACAGTGAAAGGCTATGAGCAAGGTTATGCTCAAGATACTATAAGCTAGACTGCAGCAGTAAGTGAACTAAGAACTACCAGAAGTACACGCTGGATTTCAAAGATGCAGAGAAACTAGAAATCAAATTGCCAACATTTGCTGGATCATGGAGAAAGCAAGGGAGTTCCAGAAATACATCTACTTCTGCTTCATTGACTACACTAAAGCCTTTGGTTGTGTGGATCACAACAAACTGTGACAAATTCTTAAAGAGATGGGAAAACCAAACCACCTTACCTGTCACCTGAGAAACCTGTATGTGGGTCATGAAGCAACAGTTCATGATTGGTTCAAAATTGGGAAATGATCATGAAAAGGCTGTATATTGTCACCCTGCTTATTTAACTTATATGCAGAGTACATCATGCAGAATGCTGGGCTGGATGAATCACAAGCCAGAATTAAGATTGCTGGGGGAAATATCAACAACCTCAGATATGCATATGATACCACTCTAATGACGGAAAGTGAAGAGGAACTAAAGAGCCTCTTGATGAAGGTGAAAGAGGTGTGCAGAAGCTGGCTTGAAATTTAATATTAAAAAAAAACTAAGATCATGGCTGAAGATCAGTCCCATCACTTCCTGGCAAAAAGAAGGGGAAGAAATGGAAGCAGTGGAAGATTCCCTTCTTGGGCTCTAAGATCACTGCAGATGGTGACTGTGGCCATTAAAATAAGAGATGCTTGCTGCTTGGGAGGAAAGTTATGGCAAACCTAGACAGCGTATTAAGAAGCAGAGACATCACCTTGCCAAAAATGTCTGCATAGTCAAGGCTTTGGTTTTCCCAGTAGTAATGTATGGCTTTGAGGGTTGGACCATAAGGAAGGTTGAGCACTGAGGAACTGATGCCTTTGAATTCTGTTTCAAAGAGTCCTGAGGGTCATTGGACTGCAACGAGATAAGACTTGTCAATCTTACAGGAAATCAACCCTGACTTTTCACTGGAAGGACAGATATTAAAGCTGAAGCTCAAAGACTTAAGCCACCTAATGTGAAGAGAGGACTCATTAGAAAAGACTGATGCTGGGAAATAATGAAGGTAAAAGGATAAGGGAACAGCAGAGGATGAAATGGTTAGATAGCATAGTCAGTGTGATGGGGGTTGGTTTGGGTGGACTCTAAGAAGCAGTGCAGGACAGAGAGGTCTGGCATGCTGCAGTCCATGGGGTCACAAAGAGTGAGACATGACTGTACAATTGAACAAGAACAACAAAAAGGCAATAACACAGGCTTATAAATAGCTAGTAAGCTTTTTACAGTGTGTCAGAATTATTTCTAAGTGACCAGGTTATTTTTTCCTTTTTCTTGTACATTGTTCCCAATGATAAATATTAATAATTGTCGAGATGCAGGATATTAAATTATTTCTATGCTGTTGCCAAGAGAACAACATAGACACAGCTGTGTAGTTATCAAGAGTTCAACTTGGCTTGAACGACACTTTTATCTTTCTTTGTCAAACATAAAAAAAAAACTCAGGAGTTAAATTGTTCTAATTAGCTTTTTGAACCAAACCAACTTCAATCTCATCTAGAGAGGGAAAAAGGTTATGAATGCAAGAAAGACTGACAACAAGATGTGTGACAATAAATTACGTTGTATAGTACCCATGATAGCCTTTACAGTATACACACTGTTGTTGCACTGTATCCTTGTGGTGTCTCAATGTTACAGTATCCAATGGAAACTTCCATCAGCAAGGAATGTCTTCCCTTCCTCTCTGCAGCCCATTCAGAGGCTCCAGAGAGTTTGAGGACTTTTTCGTAAGCTTATGGGGACAAAATTGGAGGAGCAGCAGTTACTGCTGCAGCAGCAGGCAACTATAATCAATTTATTCTTCAACATTATATTCTACTAATTTCTCATCTCAAATCCCACAGCAACATATCAGAAAGAACTATGTAATCTACTACAATTTTTCTTCTCTGTGGATGGAAATCTCCACTCCTGAATGAATCCTCCACTAATCTGAGAGCCAATAGGTGCAACGAACCTAATGCTGTTCTAGTGAAGCTGCTTTCCTGATGCCCTGTAATGCTTTGCTGTCACTGCTACATCTTTACTAAGGTAAATTGGGAGCTATGAAATTGAGAGCTATAGCTCCAACCAATACTTGGGATCCTGGCTTAGTTGAGCCTCATCTGAGGGATGATCTTCAGAATTTATTGAGAATTAAACAAACTTGGGATTCTAGCAAGAAATCTATAGAGATAGAGCCAGCATGGGCCTGAATTGGGCCTCAGATGAGAAATGTCTTTTGAATCACACATACAAGACTTTCTAACTTGCAATTATTTTATTTGTAGTCCACTTCATAAGTTTAACACGCATTTTACCTTCAATGATTTACATTATGGGTGGTTCTCCAAATTTAAAAAAAAAGTAAATATATCGGCCACAGAAATTTGGCCTGTTACTTCCTGTATTCCAAGCTTATTTTAAATCAAAAGCCTTGGTCATAATGCAACTATCAGATTTTGTGTTTTATGTTTTTTTATTTTATTCAAGGAACTAACCACAGCACAGTTCATTCCCATCATCTATATTATGCTCACAACAAACCTAAGTAGAAAGCTAGATTAGCCTACTTCATTTTGTGTTTGCAAATTTCAGTTTTCATCAGCTTCAACACTGGGGCTAAACTGAAGAATGGCAGAACTGAAATTCAAAATATCTGGAAGACCAAGCAGGTTTGGCTGCAACAGGTACCTGGGTGATCTCAAAAACCTAAGCTGGGTCAGATTTGGTTAGTAGTGGTTAGAAAGCCACCACGAAAGTGGCTAATGCCTAGAAAGCAACAGCAAACCATTCTGGTATTGTTACCAAGAAAATAATTTGGACATACCAAAATAGTCTGCCCCGGGAGACTGTGTCTAACCTTGGAGACTTTAAGATGCGTGGACTTCAACTCCCAGAATTCCTCAGCCGGCTACGCTGAGCTATGCCGGCTGAGGAACTCTGGGAGTTGAAGTCCGCACATCCTAAAAGTTGCCAAGGTTCGTCCTCCCCGTGCTAGGTCCTAGAAAGTCACGCGTTTTTGTTCTTAGCCGCGCAGCAAAGCGGCCTGCAATCACCGGGGAGAGAGCCACGACCGCGGAGAAGCAAGGGGCTTATCTCCTGTTCTTTTCCACGGACTTTTTGCCCGGTTCTGCATCTTCCCGCCCGCCGCCGGGCCGGCACGCTTACCTCCGGCACCGCCCGCCGCCCCCCGGCCTCCTCGCCGCTGCCCTCTGC
>JANHZU010002661.1:156623-169205 GCA_032468055.1 Acrochordus granulatus | reverse complement strand
GAAGGATGGAAGGAAGGAAGGAAGGAAGGAAGGAAGGAAGGAAGGAAGGAAGGAAGGAAGGAAGGAAGGAAGGAAAATTGCTGTCATTGTTTCTAAAGCAGGTTGCTATGATGCAGTTAAACTTTTCAATTCTCACTTGCCTAATGCTCATTTAATGTTTTTAAGGTATTTATACAGTATATGCCTTCATCCTGCCTGTTACTTGATCATAGTCTACTGTAATCGTTATGCAAATATTCATATACAATAACATATGGATATGCATAATGCAAATTGCCATTGACCTTTTTAAAACTCTGTTAATTAGTATTCTATTCTAGAACAATCGCAACAAAGTTTAAAAACTTTGTTTGCCTGTTTTTTAAACTTTGTTGCGATGCAATTACCCTGGACGAGTGAGAGTCTTCACAGACATTCTAGAACAATGCAGACATTTTGTAATGTAATTTCCTGTTTAAATATCATTGAATTTTATAAACAAAAGTGTTGAATAACAAATCAGGATACCTTTGAACAAGCATCCTTTCTGCTACATTTGGCAAAAAATCAAGGAGGACGTAAATTAGGCAATGGAAAAATGTCAAAAAGGTAGCTTGCCTTTCTATTACTTTGTAACCCAGTTTTACTTCATTATTTAAAAGGAAACAAATGTTTGAGATAGATGTAGATAGCAGTTAGTCTAGCTAGTTTTACTCTGTTTGAAATTTACATCAAGCAATAGACTTCAAGTATTATTTGGCAAATTTAAGGGAAAACAATATAATATACAATGTAGGAAGAAAAAGTTTATCACATGTGGAAGACAAAGAAAAGGCTTGTATGAATTGGTTCTCATACATTGCTATAAAATATACTAGTATAATATATTCCATCACTGATAAGGCTAAGAGGAAATTAAGATTAAAATCCTACATCCATTGGGATGTACCACCTATCAAAAATTCTTGTTGACTTAGAAGCATACAACTGTAGAACAGATAATAAATTTCAGTTTAGCTAAGTTATTCAAACACTGAAATCTTTGTATCCTGAGACACAGGACAGTAGACATATTTGTCATGTTAAAACAAATGTTGGTTTCACTTTTAAATAGACATAAATCTCACTGGTTTCAAAAGAAACCATTTCTGAATAAATTTGATATTTACAGTTAGACTGTATGAAATCCCACATTGTCCTCATGCTCTGAAAATCTTAATAATTGTAACATGATAAATAAAATACTGGTTAAGATTGAAAGTAGCAACTATTAATGTTTAGTATCCCCAGCATGGATTTTATTCATTTGATCTGGTTCTAAATCTCAGCTGTTGAGTTCAAACCATTTGAATCAGTGACATGACACAACAGTTGTGAAAATTACTTTGATCTGTAGCAAAATACTTACAATGGAAATGATATCTGGCCTGCAGGTTCATCATCTGTGATCAATTTAGAAATCAGCGTGCTTTATTCTTCACTTGGATACAATATTTTCTTCCCATTCCTCCCAAGAGTGATTCACTTGAAGCCATTTCCTCCACATGGCATGTTTCATTCTTAACTGCATGCAAATATCTGTAATTCTATTTCCTGTCCCAAACAAAAAGTTGTCCACAAGTCAGTAAGTCATTAATAACAAGAAATCCAATACATCTGGATGATGATTTACATCCCTTAATAACAATGGCTGATTTAATTGTAAAATATTTCTCACTGAGATGTTTCTGACAAGTCTCCCTTATGAGAAAAAAAAACAACCCTGTATCAGAAATCATCTAGAGGTGAAAAGGCTAGAACTTGAATATGCCACTCAGAGTAAATATTTATTTATTTTCTCTTCCTGCTCAAGCATTCTTTATGCCTATGGTATGTGGTATGCAATTCAGTTGCTATTGCAGTAGTATCCAAGTAATTTTAGAGACTCAGCAGGGTTTAAAGTACATAATATTTTCCATTCTTTAAAGGACAAAGAGTCTCCACATCCAAGTTTATTTTTAAGGTCCTGTGGTCACTAAATGCAATAATAAGTTTCTCTGTGTGCATGAATGCAAGAAATTCTCATCTATTTTGCCTTATTCATTTCGATGAATAGAAAATGATTTCTAAGTTAATGGTGGAACTGCCTATAAAGCATCTAAAAGAAAAAAATCATCTCATTATTTTGCTATGTGAGGCACTGTTCAAAAGCTCCATAAAAGTGTTATTTTTTAAATGAGCAAAAAAATTATCCATGCCTCTTTTTTAAAGTAGCTTTATGGCTGCTAACATTCAAGTCCATCCACTGACTTATCTTGAGGTTGGTAGCAATAGCCAGCCAGATGTTTTCTTAAGCCCTTTTCTTTTTGTGCTACATTTGATCTGCCTCCTTATAGATCTTTTTCAGATCCCCTGGAAACTTTTTTGGGGGGAAGAGGGGGAAAGAGACTAGGAATAACAATGACCCCATCCTGTTTTTCTCCAGATCAGGTATTTAAAAATATGTCTATCAATACTGAGAATCTATCTGCTAATTATTGCTAGACATAAAAGCTGCAGTAGTCCTGTTGTATGAAAGCAAGAAGAAAAGGAGAAAAGTTAAACCTCGAATGCAAAGTTTCTAAAGACTCTCTTTAAGTACAGATAAAAGGTTTAATATTTTGAGATTATTCAATGAGTAAATTATCATATGGAAAAGTCTTTCTCTAGATATACCTCACAAAAGCAGACTAACATTTATCCTAAAACAGGTTATACTTCTATCCCAGAAATCTTGGCCTCATCCTTAATTACTTCAAGTTTTCTTTGGTTCATCCCATTTATTTTTTTTTCACATTCCTTTTCTAGCACCATCATCCAAACCTCCAGATAACCCTACCCAGATTTTCTTTACCAAAGCGATTAATTTATTTTATAGTCCGGTCTTCTGAAGAGCCCCTCCTCACTTTGTCCTTTGCAAAAAAAACAACAATCTTCCTTAAAAATATTTGTTGACCCTCTCAGGTCAATGAACTGATTGTAAAATAAATGTATTATTTTCACTTTACTTAAAAAGTTACCTTATAAATATTTTCTACCCACCTTTGACTTTTCTTATATATATAGTCAGTCTCTAAAGATATATTAGTTTCAGCTTTTGACTTCATAAACTCAGTATCTATTTTTGCAGCTGGATCCATTTGTTTTCATTAAAAAGACTGAAAAAAACCATGGGGAGGAAGAAACATACTTTAGCCTTAATGAGAAAAAAGCTTTACCTTTAAGTATTGAAGGAAATTCCACTTAAGAGAGGTTAAAAATATACATGAAATTCTACCTTTGCAACCTCTGTGAAGAAACAGTACATGGGAGTTCAGAGGAATCAAGATAGTATCATGGAAATGTATCTTCTCTTGCAAGTAGACAAATGGAAACTCACTGTTAACAAGAACATTTGCAAGAATTAGCTTAGATTTGTTAAGGGCAAATATGAGTAAACTTCTATCTCATTTTTACAGCAGGTAACTTCCTTAATAAATTGACTAAAGATATACAACTTTAAAGTGTGTGGACTTCAGATCCCAGAATTTTGAGTACAGAAGTACAACTTGACTTCAGCAAAGCATTTGACAAAGTGCATGTTGATTAGCAAGCTAGTTTAAATTTCTGCAGGAGATAATAATTGAATGGATTCAAAGATTTCTCAAAATCATGTTCAGAAAGAAAGACTATGCTGGATACTCTACTCTTCAATGTTTAGCTTAATGTTTTGGATGAAGGAGTAGAGGAAATATTTGTCAGGTTGTACATTTTACAATTTTTTCTAGAAAAGGGGTGGTGAGGAAAGGTGAGAAAATGTAGCAAGGTTACACTCTCCCTTCTGTTAGAAACTTAACACCCTGTTTAAACTGCTGTATGTAACCTTGCTGTATGTTCTCATCTTCCTCCACCCCCTTGTTAGATATGTACATATTTCCTGACCATTTTCATTTTTAGATGGATTGAAAAAGCCTTCCAGATAGAGGCAAAATGCCTCCAATAATATCTTATAATTAATGTCCAGTTGCCTTTTTAAGGAACTTTGCAAAATTTTTGGAATTTTTACTAATGAACTTGCAATGTAATATGACTGTAAAAAATGGAAATGTAATTTTAGGCTGCATTTAAAGCACTATTTCCAAGTCATGGTTATTCCATTACATTCTGTTTCAGTCAGACCCCCCGCTTCAAGTACCCTGTCCAGGGCTGAGCTAAAAAGGCAAGACCCAGCCATTCTCAGGCCAAATAGAACTATTATTTAATCACTGAGCAGGTGGCCACCACTGTAAAGATTACTAAGAGAAGGGCTAAATGCCTATTGACATGAACAGGAAAAGGAGGTAAAAATCTTTCTCTTTCTCTCTCTTGATTACTGTGTTCTGCAGGAGGAAGATTTTCTGAGTATTTATTACTTCTACCTTGCCTGCAATAAAGCAACTTAGATATGTCGTCACAGCAATCTGCTAAAAACAAAGTTCTGAATACAGGATTAAGCATCCAAAGAACTGAGATTTATTGCTGACCTTGGCATTAAATCTGACAGGATCACACTTGAAGAACAATTCCCAGAAATTAGAATAGATTCAGAAGTAGTAATAAGTAAGCTCTAAGAAGAGAAATAGAAGGATCTGAATATGTAATCTTGCAAAAAACATGAGTGGAGAAGATATGATATCACTTTTCAAATATTTGAAGGGATATCCCAAAGAAAATCAAGTTCTCTTCTCTTTTGTTTCAAAATGAAAGGATAGGTTAATGAATTAAAGTTACAGTAAAATAAATTTCATATGAATATGGCAGGGGCACCCTTACAACAGAAACAGTTCAACATCAAATTCAGAGAAGTGGAAGACTGGCTCAGATCTTTTAACTTGGATTCCACCCATGTAAACGCCAGGAGCTAACCTGGATATCCTCCCCCGCAAAAAAAGAGTGCAGGAGAATTAACAGTGGTAGTCTAGAAGTGTTATGTTTTTCAGTACTGAGCCCTAGTAACATTTTGAGTTTTGGAGGATGTGTCTCTCTCTCTTATCCTCTCTCCCCATTTTACTCTTCCATTATTTTCAACACCTGATGATTCTTATTGGAGCACTTATCCTTTCATAGATGGAATGTTTAAATACCCTTGTCACTTAAACTAAATCTAATGAAGGGAGGGAAAATAGTTTTTTAAATAATTTTTATAAAAGATTTTAACAACAGTACAAGAAAAACCAAACTAAGCACAGAAAGAAGAGAAAAATAAAGGAAAAAAATAGTAAAGGGGAACAGAAAAATAAGATTAAGATTTAAGATTAAGATTTAAAGTAGTTTCCAATGATCTTCACAAGTACAAACTTAAAAATTCATCACCCCTATAAACTAACCCGCAAATATCTCTGTTCTCCATAGCCCATCGCTTATCTTTTATTTTATTATTTTGAATTATGTAAATTCAAAAATCATTCACATTTCAGTCCTAGAGTCAGCAAAATGTCCATAAAGGGATCTCAGATTTATACAGTATACCCATATCTTATTTTAAACTTGATCAAACAAACCATCTTTGTACTCCTTCCCTTTGCTTCTAAGAATCTTAACCTTTGGGTTCATTCAAATGCCGTCATATAATTTAATCTGTCTTCCATTTTTCTTTTAAGTATTGCAGATTTCTTGAAGGCTTTAACTAACTTATTTTGTAAGTCCAGTAAAAAGTCCTTATCCAGGTCAATTTCTTGTATTTTCATTTGTATTTCCATTTTAGTACTGTTCTCTGTTTTATAATATTTTTTATTGCTGTAGAAAAATTGGCAAAGCTAAGGGGAGGGGTGAAAAAAGGAATTAGCCTGCAGACACTATGTAGTCACAAACATATTTAGTCCTACCCCCCTGATTGCCATTGAACCTGATCTAGCGCAACCAGACCCAGCAGAGAGGGCATGTCATGTGTTCCGCTATCTAAGGAGCTACATTTGGTGGGCCCTAGGCAGTGGGTATTTTCTCTTGTGGCACCCACTTTATGGAATAGTCTCTCCTCTTAAATTATGCTGGCTCCATCACTTTTTTTTTTCTGAACATGCTTCAAAATCTGGTTGTGTGATCAGGCCTGGCGACTCCAGGGGACTGGTGAATTAGTGAGGTACTTTCATTATTATTAACATCCCTTCACCCAATGTTTCTTTTTTAGCCTTTTTATAGTTTTTAATATTTTTAATAAAAATCATCATTGTTTGGATATTTATTCACTGTTTTTAAGCTTTGTTGTACAGCACAGAGAATCACTTGTTTAGTAAGATGAGTTAATACATAAATGTGACAAATAAATAAATCCAAACTTATTTTACAATTTTAAACCCTGAAAGG
The DNA here is from genome assembly GCA_032468055.1 of Acrochordus granulatus. Lineage (NCBI taxonomy): Eukaryota > Metazoa > Chordata > Lepidosauria > Squamata > Acrochordidae > Acrochordus > Acrochordus granulatus. The sequence continues at coordinate 162,887 of JANHZU010002661.1, read as the reverse complement.
GAAAATAAAATTACTGCACGTGTTGAATTGCCAAGCATGTTACTTTTGCTGTGAGAGGAAGTTTGGATATTTGACAGAATTAAAAAGAGAAAGGAAATCTTCTTCCATCTTTACCTGGATTTGGCTTCAAAAACGATTATTGTAGAGTTGGTGAAAAAAGGAAAAGAGAATACTCAGAATCATTTTAACTTCATTTTACCTTCAAATGGTAAAACCAATCCACTTTACGGCTTTTTACTGTAAACAGAAATGTATGGTGTTAGTAAAATAAATAAACAGAAAGTTTTTTCCCCTTTATCTTCCTGTAAGGATTAGAGAGTCATTCAAACTTTAGTAAATGTTATTGTACACATGGTAATATATAATTATCTTTTGGAATTCATAGCAGAAAGATAGGGTAATTGTTATAAACCCAGATGGATATTCGGCACCTGAAGAAGCTATTAATAAGTGGCCTTAATATTGTACAATGTGTTAGCTTTAGATGAGAATCAGCACATCCCTAAACACCAGTTAAACAGGCCCTATCCAATTGCTGGACTAAGAAAACTTCCACAAAATCCTCTTTTTGTGGCCTTATGCTTTAGTCTTTTTATTTTTTCAATGATGAACAATAGCCTTCACGCTGAGAAAGCATGAAAAGACTGATGTGTTGCTTGAAACTATCACAAGTACAAAATCAAACAAAATAGCTTCCCCCTTGGCAGAGATCATCATGCACTTTATGTTGTGAACAATAACAGCACTGTGGAACAGCACTGACAGAACTGAGAGCATGTCTGGGACTGAATTACAGGTCACGACATCACTTCTTTTAAAACTGGACTATCTCTTAACTTGCTCTTTTAACAGATGAAATCACGAGGGATTTAACAGATTTCAGCAGATTAAATCACCATTTTAACAGATTAAGTCGCCAGCCAATGCCTGCAGTTCTAAAAGCCTCAGTCCTACTGCACTATTGCTCCACTCTGTGCATTTTAGTTAAACAGACATGTGTTTATGCCAAACGGAGCAGGGATGCTTTATTTCCAAGAAAGTTCAGCTAGCTTTGCCAGTGGTGATGTATATTGAGAACTGTAGCTCAGTGACGTCTGGAGAACCGTAGGTTGCCCAGTTCTGGAGTAAAGCTACAGAATTAGGCCTGGTACCTTCCAGCCTGTCAATAGGTGCAATCCGATCCCATTGACTTCTATCCACCATTGCAGATAGTAATTGTAGATGAGAGCTGAAGGACACCAAACTGGGAAAGGCTAATATACACTGTAAATTTCATTCTAATCAAAGGGAGATACAGCTAAACCAAATTCTTTCAGAAAATTGAGCTGCACTGTTCAATTTCAGACTGCATATGAATACAACCAGTCACTCATAATGTGTGGCAATTAGATGAGGCTACTGCCTCAAGTGATTAAAATGGGCTTATTCCACCATATATAATGTAACTGCATTGTAAATGAAAGAATAGGAGAAACTGCTCTTTTAAAAGAGAAATAATACATCACAACTTATGCACACTGAAGCTGAGCGGCTGCCTCTAACATTTATTTTTCTTTTTTTACAATGGGATAAAATGGTGAAGAAAAAAATGGGATAAAATGGTGAAGGTCAGCTGGTATGGTAAAGTACAGAGAAGCAAAGGTGACTGGGCTGGGTTGGGCTGGGGCTTCTCAGGCATTCAGCACCTCATGTTGAGTCATGCAGCTGCTTCATGCCACGGCGCGCCCTTGGAATCTCCAGGCGTTTGGAACTTCCTGTGGAGAGCTTCTTTGCACCCCACTTTGTGGGCCTTTGGCCCTTGGTGTTGGTGGGTGGCTGCCTTCTCCCCATTCTCTATTACTGCTGCACCACTCTCTCTTCACTATGGATGTACAAAATACGTTCAGATCTTTACATTTGTTCAGATACTTTGCATGGTACTACAAAATTACTTCTCGCAATTAGCGGGGAGGGAGAAGCTGGCAAACACGTGGAAGGGATCCAAGATAAAACAACATTGTAGAACAAACTTAAGAGAATCAAAATAACTCCTTCTAGTTGTGTAATTATTGAATCATTCCCCCTCATCTAAGGCCATTACTTTGTTACTTTCCTGAAAATTATATTTCAGCCAAATTATTCCCACACGATTTGCCCTTTATGTAAAGGTTGTTTCCTTTGGGTCAATGGAACTTCTACCTAAATTTTAAATTAACCCAGAAATTCTGTGTAAGTGTATACATACTTACAAATATTTCATAATTCTGATTTTTTGCTTTATTATATTCCTTTTCTACTGGCTGCATACTTTGGATGCACACTTTACTGTTAATACATAATTTCATTTATTTGTGTTATTATTTTATTTACTGTTGTCTTGCAAGTATTCTGAGAGTGGTGTACCAGAGTTAAATTCCTTGCGTGACTAACCATGCTTGGTTAACTAACCACGCAATAAAGTATCTGAATCTGAAATGCAATTTCTAGATTTTGGCTCATGAGTATCTTAGTAGAGCAAAATCACATGCAACATAATTGTAATCTATCTTCAGAGAGAATAATCGCTTTTGGCATAACTTTTGGCAAGTACCATCCTTTAAAACATTTCTACTAATGCAGCTTGGGAAACAAACTTTCATATGAAACAAGCTTTCTGTGTGAAGAGGATATGCTGTTGATTCATTCTTTCACAGGCATTAAAAAGCCATCAATTGTTAAATTCTATTTCTTTAAAATTAAGGCTTTTTAAAAATCTGATTTTAGACTAGGTTGTAATGTACACCAGTTGTCCTATTGGTTTTTAGATGTACTGATTTTCATTTCATAAGAAGCCATAATTTCTGGTAATTGTCCCTTATTACTGTTTGTAATGATGTCTTGCCAAAATATTTTAAATATAAATAAAAATTATTAAATTTGATTCTCGTTTTAGGATCTTGGAAGATGTCCTCCAGATATTTTTTGGACTACAAACCTATAATCCTCACTATTGAAGTTAATGGTTGATGATTATAAACACTGGCACCCAAAACATTTGGAGTGAACTAAATTGTCTATCCCTATGCTTGGAAATTTAAATTTAGAATGAATTTTGTGGTAGCCAGTTAACCTTTAATTTTCTCAGTTGTGATGGATGATCTCTCCAAAGCATGCCTTGGATTAAAATAGATGCTACCAATCTCCTAGCCAAAACAGTAAGATCTGGAGCATTTTCCACTCCAGTTAAATCTAAAGGAACTTAAAAAACTTATCTGCAGGAACTTTTTCACACAAACTATTGAAATGTGAATGAGAAATAACTTGTGTAGCAGAAGAATCTGTAGCTGGTAAAAACTTTCTCTCCACTCAGAAGGCACTTTGTATTTGCTCAGCTTTCAGAATCGATGTCTTCATCTTTTATTTTTCATTTATGTAATTTATCATTCTTTATAGGGAAAATTGACAATTATAAGAAGTATGCATCAGTAAAGGATAAACCTCAAATTTAGAGGTGAAACAGGAATATTTTCTGTTGGGTTGAGAGGTCAAGTTGTGGGGGTGCCCATCTACAATTGAATCTGCCTATCCCACGAGACCATATAGGATGAGCACATTCTAGGTCTCTACAGTGTCTTTACTAGGCATGTCTTCGCTGTCAGTGCCTGCCCTCTGCGACACTTTAAAGCTGGAGACTTGCCTTGAAACCTTGCTTATTCCAGGTTATGGTAATGGAATTGGTTATTAGTTGACCAGAGTCATAATTTGTGGGTGGCTATATACACTGAGTAAAATACATCGAAATACATATATACATACAACTCTTTTGGAGGCCCAGATTGAGGCCCAATTTAGTTCAATTTCAGTCCAGATTCATCCTCTACAAAATCTAGTCTTAATCTGTATTTTGGTGCATTTGGCTGCCATTGAGGTAACTGTTGGAAAACAGATTCAAATTTCTCAAGTGGAGGAGAAAGCTGTGGAAAAAGGAAAAGCAGTTGAAAAAGCTTTGGTTTTCAAGTAAGCAGGACCACTCCATGACGAGTACCATGAGGTTACAGTCTGATTCCTATTATTCTGATTTGCTTTATATAGCTGTGATTGTTTATTAGCTGTTTTGGCTTGTGCTAAACTTTTCTCTCCTCATAGAAGGAGCTACTATTACGACAAATTTCAGCAGGTTTTGTTTAAAAAAATATTATTATAATAAAGGAATGTCATTGGAATCCTTTCACCAAATTAATTGAAAATTAGTAGGCATAAACTTTCCATAAAATCTACCCTATTAGTTAATTTCATTCTTTTATGCTGAAAAACACAAATGCAATCATTTATGTTTTATAATGCTATACAAAGCACACTTTTATCTTGGAATTGCATCTCAGATTGGACAATCTGTGGTTTTGTTCGAAATAAATCAGGCCAAAATTCTAAACTGGGCCACTGAACTAAATTTATCCAAACAATTATTTTTAAATTTCCATTTTTTTAATCTGAACAGGGGAAAAATTAGAGTTTTGTAAAGTTCAATTCTTTAAAACATGTTTTAATAAGCCTCTTGTTATTTTCTATGCATAAGCAACATCTTATGCACATGCCTAAGATCAGAATATTAGTGCCATGCAGAAGATCATTTTGAATAGTGATAGGTTATTTTATCTTAGTTTTTTTAATATGATTTTTACGCAGGGGTGGACAAATGACCATGTGATCTTCTTCACCATTTTGAGCTTTTGTTACTTCCAAAAGTTAAGTGGAAATTAATTTAATTTAACTAAATTTAATCAAAATTTAGTGGCAAAAATTAATGTTCTGGTTGGCATTATATTAATTAAGAAGATTACTCCATATGAATATAATGTATACCTTCTATCACATTGCAGTTACAAATTAGCTGTGTGGCCATTCACAAAGCATTGTACACTTTTAGCTAGATGGACCAAAGGTCTGAACAAAAAGAAGATACTGATTTAGGATGTGTGTGTATGTGTATTACATTAGAGAATGCACATCATTTTAAAACATCAAAGACATCACAATATTCTCAATAAAAACTATGTGTAAATGAATAGATACTGGATTTGGCAATCCTTTCCTAGTTGCATGTATATTTATGGATTTGCTGATTGTGGAATTTTGTCATAAATGTTCTCCCTGCTGGACTTTCTCTGTAGCTTGAGGAACAATAAACTAATGAACACTGATGCTGAACTTAGAGCCACCTTCTGATAATCTTATAATGGCTTCTTGAGATGCATTTGCTGAGAGGCTAATTTGACAGAAGCCGGGTACAAAATGACTCTTTCATTTGCATTTGTCATACTGCAGCTTTGAAGATGTGAAACATTAAGAGAAAAACTGCATCTAAATCAAGATTAAGGATCAAACAGCATTTATGAACATTTCCCCATACTCTTTTTTTCAAGTCTCTGAATTTCGATATAATTACATGCATTAGTGCTGCCAATTTTACCTCAAATTCCCTTAAGTGTGTACGCATAGTATTTCTGGGAATATAAAGCAGCAGGTTAAAAATACTTTGTGTTGTTTTTGTTGTTGATGATGGTAGGAGAGGTGTAAATATTTGCAGGAGGTCCAGTAATCACAATTTGCTGTTTCAAATAGCAATCTACTACACCTTTCTATTTAAACTTTTTGGCAGTCACCTTCCCTATCTTGTAGTGAAAACATTCTCTGGCATTTCTTCTGATGTGTGCCTCTGCATTAGTCTTGGCAGTGTTGCACGTGGAAGGGAGGAAGGGAGGAAGAAAAATGAGAAACTGTTGGGGCAATTATTCTGATATTGTAAGAGCAGAATCCAATATAATTGGCTGCATTTCTTGCAGGATAAAAAATATCAACTACAGGGATGTTATTAGAATTAGGGCTATGCAAATATTCAGTTTAGAGATTTATTTTGCTGATGATTTAATTGAATCTCCTAATCGAGTTTCAGAATTAAATTAGGTATGTCAGTTCAATTTGTTGAATCGCATGAGAAGCCTCAGAATTGAATTGGATGCTTCTGCACATGTGCATAAAGGGTTTTTTTCCAACTGGATTCAGAAATCTGAACTCTATCTGATTTGATAATTTAATTAAAAAACACATTTTATTGGATTTTTTTTCTGAATGAAATTTAAATTGGACTTTGCCTATGTCACACAGGCTTATTCAGATCTGTTCAGGTTGGGGGAGGATAAATTATTTTACCTTCTTAATGTAATCCTGACAAAAATCATTTTCATTGTTAGCCACTAGCGGTGGCTGGAAATAAAATTATACCAGGGAGGAAAAAAAATAATCTCT
>JANHZU010002661.1:136525-152059 GCA_032468055.1 Acrochordus granulatus | reverse complement strand
GACAGGGGGGCCTGGCGTAATGCAGTCCATGGGGTCACGAAGAGTCGGACACGACTGCGCGACTGAACAACAACAACTCCTTTTTCAAGATTCCTTTCCTTGTTTTTGGTAGTTTATAAACCACGGGTGCTTTTTTGGGGGGCGCAGTGACAAGAGAAGATGAAAACAAGTGACAAATTATAACAGAACACGATGATCATTTTCTTTAATGACTCTGCCTTATTGATGGAACATTATGCCAAAGTAGTGAGGAAATGGTACAGGCGTGTATCGGTTCTCACATCTTTGTTTTATTCAAGTGGATGAAGAACTCTAGATTGGCTGGACTTTTACTGGACAGACATGGTATATCTTCCACTATTGCTAAAGACAAAAGATAGTCATTCTGTGGTTTCCCTGATACTCTCCTGCCATAAGACTTATAGTTCAGGGGTTAGCACATATAGTTTCCTATTGGAGAGAGGACAGAACCCAGAGTTGTGAAAATTGAGTCAGTATATATTCCTCAGGGATATACCATTAGGCAGTACAGAATGAATTGTACAAAATGCTGATGGATATTGTTTTTGAAATGTATATTAGATTGTTAACAAGCTATTTAAAGGCCTCTCTTCATTCACATCCTTCCTGTTAGTCCAAGCTTCTGGATCGTTACTTTTAAATTGATGAAAAACACACACACACAACAATTAAGACTTCCTGGAAAATATTTTGAAAACCTGCTTTAAGAATTTGTTGTATGAAGAAATTAAGGGATTTCAAGAACTGTGTGGGGCTATTTGTGTCTCCTATATTCAGAGAAGGCTATTTTTGGTCAAATGTCCATCATACTGGCAGCTCATTCTGGATGCATAATCCTTCTCCTTATATCATACTGCATTCCTCATAAAATTGTGACCTCTGACCCCAGATTTGATTGTTAATATAAATGTCAGGATTTTGAATTCAACAAATCTTAATCTAAAACTGGTTGAAGAACATGGTTTATTGGTTCAATTCAAAGATGAGCCTATCTTCCAGTTTTCTAAAGTGCAGAGTGAGCTTATATAATGACACTTGGGGCCTTACCAGAAGTACTCAAAGCTTATTATGGCCAGAGTATTACGAAAGCAGGTGATAAGGCTTAATCCTGTATTCACACAACTAAAAGAATTCAGGGGGTAGGGGAAAGGAGGTGAATTAAATGGATCTAAAATAGTGCTAGCATGCTGGCTCTCAGTCCAGGAGCCTAAATTAATGTTCATCTTCATATATTGGTATTTAGGGAGTTTTACATATGTAAGGTTGGCCACTGGAGTGAACAACCCAGTGAAAATATTGATTCACATACTTTATTTTCTTGTTTTAAGTACTGTATATTACTGTACTGTGATTCCTGTATGAAGGAAACAGATAGTAAAAAATAATACTTTCCATTCCCCCGAAACTATCAGGTTGATGTTTTATTGTGTGCATATATATCACAGATTTGACTTCTGGAATAATATCTCCCACCCCCTTGTCATGTCCAAGCTTCCACCCCCTCAATTCTTCCACAACTTTCTGAAAACCTAGCTTTGCTTCCAGGCAATGGGTTAAGGTGACTGTTGAGCTTCTATTAGTTACCTTTTGATGCATTAGATAGTTTGTTCTGGACAGACCTGTCTTCTTTCTTCCATTTCACTGTTCCTACTTTTAGAACTATGAGCCACTCAGACTTTTTGGGAGTTGGACAGCTTCTAAATCTAATAATTTTTTAAGTCATGCATTTAATTGTCATATAAATACAATTGTAAATTTAATTGTCATATAAATACTATGTAAAAGAAAATAAAACGATTGGACCCAGGAGTAGGCAACTTTAGGGGCTAGTAGATATATATGAAAGTTTGAGAGCATGTTGTAGGTGATGCCTTGCCTATTCACAAAATGGCTGCCACAGTGAGCATGGCCAATGACATAGTACACATTTACCAGAAGACAAACTGGCAATTCTGCTAGGCCCTCAGGCTGATCGCATCTTACAGTAGTTTGCTTTTTGGAGAACACCACACTTACAAACACTGCATGAGCTATACCATAGAGGTACCATATCTAACTTTAAAAAGCTGGACAACGTCTAGAAGACAATGAGGTCATCTGGATTTCTGCAGCTCTTCCATAATAGCTCAAAACTTTATTCTCCCAGCCTTTTGTATTCACTAATGATGCCTCTGTGCCTATCATTTAATCCTTTTAAATAAATTTTGGACCACTCCAAATTTCCTATGAAATTCAGATGAGACAGAAAGTCTGGCAAGCATCAAGAGGTTATGCCTTTGGGCACCTTTTGCTTCTTTTGGTTAACTAAAGAGAACTGCTAACTGCAATTCTTCTTTTAAAACTTTTCTCCCCTGAGGAGAGAAGAAATTATCTGATTATTGACTCTCTTGAATGTGATATGTCAGCAAAGCACAGGTCAACAAACGCACTAACCAAAACTAATAAATACAAGCTGTCTTCAAAGTTATTGCTTGCTATTTTTGTTCAAAACCATCCTTTGGTGTTGATCATGCTTGTGCTTTTGTAAAGTAGGGGTGGGGGAACAGATCACTTATTAATGCTTGCCTTTGCTTTTATTTTATGAATCGCTCCATGGAGAATGTGCATTAACTTGTGTCCCACAGTTTGGTTATGTTTATACAATCAGAACACTTCACAGGATATTCCCTAAAGCCACATTTTACTGAGGGTATTTTGCAAAATGCCTAAATCTTTCATTTTTAGCAGCTGACTGAAAAATCCTTCTCCTATCATCTGTATACTAATCTGAAACTGCAGAGAAAGTTCAGAGTTTAAGTCTTTATCTTCTGCTTAATAGATAAGGCTGTTGCCTAGGAATCAGATCTATTGGGAATATAAAATAAGACCCTCAGTGTCTCCTTATGCTGCAGCTCCAAGTTATTCCATTATTACTAGGTGAGAATGAAAGCATAATAATCAGTCATCACAAAATACATTCTCAAAGCTCACAAATCAATAAGAATGAATGAGATTAAGTAAAAAAATGGATTGAAACTTCTCCAAGTAGTCCTATTTCTTAAATATGGCCTTATTCATGGCTATAAACCAATATTTCAATTCTAAGAACATTTTCCCCAGGGCTCAGGTATATTAAAATTAAGCTTACCAGATCCACACTGCCAAAAGTTTTTTGATTGGGAGTAACCCTGAGTTGGTTATAAAATGGGCTGCTATATTATTGTACAAGATAGAAAAAAGAGGAAAAAAGAATCCTCCTTTCAAGAAAGTAAATTCCTATCCTTATCACAAGTATAAACACTTTCATAATCTCTTCATTTCTCTTAGTTAACAAATATAAAACTCTTCATCACATAACCCATCTCTTAGTAATAAACAAATCAAATTAGTAAAACATCTTCTCCTTATCCAAAAAGTTGAAAGAGCCCTAAAATATTAAAATTAACAAATATAAAACTCAATCTTCTATATCTCAACTTTTAGCTATAAGTAAAACCCCATTTAAAAGACATAAAAGAGTTCCAGTCTTAGACTATAAACAAAGTAAACCTATGATTTTACACTACAAAAATACCTTTTCTCCCTTAAAAAATATAAGACAAACTCTAATAAACAACCCATCCAAATGCCGACTATTCCAGAGATATCTGCCCCATATAGGAAGGTATCCCAATCAAATAAACATTCCACATCTTAATTCTAAATTTTAACTATGATTCAAAACAGTTTAAACAGTTAAAATGTAAAAAAAAATAAAATTATATAACAACATAAATTCTAAAAAGTAAAACAGAGAAGGTAAAAAGACCAATCAGAATTACTGTACATCATCAAGAAATTGGCAAAGATTCCCAGTTGTTTTAACATAACAATGAAACAAAAAAACCCATTCATCCCAAATTAAGCAACTTAAATTTAGGACTGGAAGGAAATGAAGAACGGATTGTAAGCTCCATTCAGAAAATGCAAACCAATTTCTGAGACATTTATTCTCTTTCAATATGTTGAGACCCAAATCAATATTTTTTTGTAAATTGTTAAATCTGGCAACCCTAAATTAAAGGTTGCAAACTCACGCAAATTTTGTACACTTTGTACAACCCTCCCTCTCTAAGATGGAAGGAGATCAATAGCATCCAAAGCACATCAAAACTCCAACAACAGTCAGCCCAGGCGTCCTCTGAAAGAAAGACTTCCACTCACAATGAAGATGAGCTGAAGTTCAAAACAAATAAGCCTGGAAAAACAATTTGCTTCCTTCTACATCACTACTTAGGAGCACATTAAGAGCACAGCATGAGTTCTCACATATATTACCGATTAGCACTTGACTGATTGTGATGCTATAGATTTCAAAGTCGAGAGAGGGTGATACGCTAACAAGTGTGCATGTATCATCTAGCAGGATGCATTAAATAACATATCCAGAGTGCTTTGTGCTTTCTCCAACACTTGAAAAGCAGCATAAAGGATGACTGATTTCTTTGCAACTTGCTGCAGTGAGGCATACTTTGCCAACCTTTGTGGTGTGAATCTGAGAACTTGAGGACTAAAATTTTAAGAGTGTCTCTCTCAATAGAGATAATTAGGGAAGCTTTTAAAACTCTCCAATAAACATGACTACTTTGAAATAAAAATGCATTATTCATGAAGAACTCAGTGGGATTCCTAAAATCACTTAGTTCGAAGAAAATGTTCCCTAAATCAGAGCAGCTCGTGCAGAAGTGCAGCCAAAGCTACACAAGGGCACCGATTTTGTCTTCTCGCCTCCAACTTGCATTTCTGTTAGCACATAAGCTGGGGAGGAGGTTATTATCTTACATTTGGCTTCGGGTTCCAAAATGTCTAGAGCCAGCTTTGTTTCCCTGCATAAAAGCAGAAGGAACAATTTTCGAAAGCCAAAGCGGAGGCGACTTCAAGTGCCAAAGGAGAAACAATTCACTGCTTAGAAGGCCTCGGCAAACCCTGGTGCCTAAGGCTTCCATACAGCGAAGTGCTTCCTAGTGACGCTTGAGGTCCTCTCTGCCGCAAAAGGGACCAGCGGACGAACCAAGGGGAACTCTCGGTTTCCTGCCCACCCACTCCGCAGCCCTGTTTATTTACAATCGGGAGGAGGGGGAGATGATGCAGGCCAGCCCCACAGGCCCCCACGGGGGCCTCGCTGGACCTATGTCCCCTCCTCGGGGTCACAGTCGTCCGCCGCACGCCGTTTCGCAGGTTCCCCCTTCCGCGAGGCCTGTCAGAGGCAGGCAGCCCAGCACCGTCGGCGGCCTGAGGGACGTGCCCTCCGCCCCCGACCGCTGCCTTCGCCAGCTCCTTTCGCCCTCAGGTCTTTCCACCTCGCGGCTCCTCCTTTCGGAGCGCGGCCGGCGACGTCGCCAGCCGGCCTCTCGCTCAGGCGGAGCGCGGCCTCGTTCCTCGTCCGGCCGTCGCGGGGTGGTTGCCCAGCGCTTTGTTTGCCCTTCCCCGGGTGACCGCTCGTGGTTCCTGTTGTTAGGGGACAACGCCCGCGGCGCTGACCAACCCTTCCCGCGCCTCGCGGGCTGCCCGAGGGAACGCCGAGCGCGCCTCGCCTCGCCGGCGGAGCCGGAGCCGAGACCCGCGCCCGGCGTCGGGAGCCGCCCAGGGTAAGAGCGTCCCCGTCTCTTCTCCGCTCCTCGCGTTGTCTGAGCGGTCGGTTCGTGCAGCAGGAAAGCCGCGGAGGAAGAAGCGCCGAGAGCCCCGGACTCCGCTTCCTCTCCTCTCCGCGGCTGTCGCTGCAGCGGTCACCGAGAGGGCAGGACGGTTGAGGACGAGCCGCGAAAAGCTGTTCCTCCTTCGCAACGCCGGCATCCCCCGCTTCTTGTCCCTTTTCTTTCGCTCCAGAGGAACTTTCCCTGCCTTCCTCACGCTCCCTGAATATGCCTGCTTTTCCAGAAGTAGTTCTTGTCTTTGGTGCTGGACCGCTGGGCAGCGTTTTCCCTTTTTTTTTCTTGGGCAAAACTTTGGGAAGCGTTGCCCAACCTTGGGAGCTTAAGACGTGCGGACTTCAACTCCCGGAATTCCCCAGCCGGCCAAACACTGTCCAAGAGTGTCTTCCCATTGCATCTGATACCCGTTAGATGCGCTGGTCTTTGCTCCCCGGCAAGTCCCAAAATTCTCAGTATTCTTATAGCAAAATGGACAGAGATGGCTCTCAAATAGCTACAGGATTCTTGCAAACCTTGTGGCTGCTTCATCAGTTCGTACACAGTCCTGTACTTTGCTAAGTACAACATCTCCTGGGAAGGATTTGCAAATCCTAGTTTGACATCTTCCCATATTCATCTGTGAAAAGCTGATCAATATGCTTTAGGAGCTTGTAACATCTGACGTATTTCATCTAAAAATCCCAAGAGGAATCAAGTGTCAAAAATGCCCCAAAGTCTTCTATATAATTCTACAAATATTTTAACTTAAGGCTAGTGCTTTTTTCCACAATACTTTGTCACTCTCTCAGGTGGAGACTTTCTTACTCTCATAGCTAATTTTCTGTTAGCTTACCTAGTTGACTGTATTTGCTTGCATCTGGACTTCCCATGGGATTTATTTCAAGTCTCTTCTGTTCTTGTTATCAGATCCTCTTAATTTCAGGAAAATGATTCCAAGTATTGCAGTCTTATTTTAACAATGTAAGAATCCTATCGACTTATAACAAACTCATTCAACAATAATAAATCTTTACATAGCCCAAACAATCATGCATTAGAGAATGTAAAATTATGTGGGCACCATATAATATTTAACAGGTAAAAAAGAAAAAAATTACCTGCTGTTTGCTGATGACATTGTAATCTGTGACCATTATAGAACAAACCAAATCAATTAGTCATATTCTTATAATACAGAATAGATGAAGAGAGATAATTTACATACTATATATCTGTTGGTTATTTTTTTAATTATGTACTTTTAACAATTTGTAGCTATCACATAATCAGTGTTAGAAGAATATGTGGGGTTTGCTTTTGCAAATTAGTCAACAGCGTGTTTCCACAAGAGCAGAAAGTCCAATTGCTTCCTTGATTCCCTTCAAATCAGCTACACTAACACAGTTTTACCTTTCTCAGTGATTGCTAGTGTTTAACAGAGTAACGATGGACAGGCAGAATAGCATTATAGCTTATGAAATTATTCTATATTTATTGATGGTCTCAGCTCATAATGCTAATTGGCATATTGAAGAGCACAAAGTCTATCTGGAGGCAGTGACATCATTTGGGCCATCTTTTATATCCCCCTTTATCACATTAAACCATAACACACTGAGATCTGGTCCCAGAGTTTTTTCCTGTCTCTTTTCCATTCCTTTCTATGTTTTCATTTTTTACTATGTCTTCTATAGATCCTAACCTGAAGACAGGGACAAATGTTGTTTTTATTGTTCTGCATTCCCCTCTTGGAGTCTTTCAGACTGATAAGCAGGAAGTGTAAATGCTTTAAAGAAGCAGTCAAATTAGTTTATTACTGTTAAAATGTCTGACTGATTAATATTCCTTTGAAATGAAACATTTATATAAGATGGAATGGCTGACTTCAAACGTCACACATGAAACATAATGTGTAAAGCCAGCCTTGTGATGTGTACACTGTGCTTTATAGGCTTAGAACTACATGTGAATTAACTCCAATGGCTTATTCAATAAACAATAATTAAACCAGATATGTTATCTGAATCCAGTCATTAACAAGTTATGGAACCTCTAGCAGTATATACATTGTAATAGACTCAAGGCTTGCTGTTTCCTCTTAACCAGAATTAGAAGAACACTTTCTGTTTCCTTTTACCACTTTCATCTATACTTGAAGTGCCATTGCTACTTTTGTGAGATATTTGATTCAGCAGCCTATTGCTGTAAAGCAAGAAGATTTAGCCATGAGTGGCCATTATTGGACAGGAGGGCAGAACTCCAGCCAAGGAATTCCATAACTATATTGAATATCAATCCATAGGACAATATACCTTGTCTCATTGTTTAATGAAATGAGATGAGCTATGTAACAATTCGGTAATCTGTGCTTGCTAAGATTTACATGGCCAGAATTCTTTTACACAATCGAAATGTGGTAGTACTATGATTAAAATGCTCACCATCAGGTGTTGAAATAGAGAAGGAAAATAATTAATGGATAGCTCAGATCCTAACAGTGGAATGAACAGAAGAGTAGCTATTGTAGATCAACAAAACCAACATACAAAAATGTTAGTAATTAGCAGTGTCCTAGTCCACAGAAGGAGGCTTCCTCAAATTCTGGTTCAGTGTTTCTCAATCTCAAGAAAATTTGTTCAGTTTAAGAAACATTGCTTTAAATACTTATTCAGCCTCTTATCCCCAGCAAAGCCAGCTCTTTCTTCTTTTCTCCACAAGATATCCTGAATTATTCATGTTCCTGTAGCAACACAGTTGCTGTGGTTCCACATTGTAATAGTCATAATCTAATCATTATTTTGCTCAATAAACCAAATGAGCAGGGTTTCTACGGTGTATTCTTACAATGCATTTGTGTTCTACAAAATATGCTGAAACAAAACCAGAAAAACTACATAATGGGTTAGTGTATGTGGAAAGTGACTAGAATATAAGCAAGGATGTCTTCTTTCAGGATACTGTAAGTGGAACTATTTTCAGTTTCTTCGGCTGCATCGCCTGGTACATACAGTAACTCTGCAAATTTTGTCTTTAATTTTATACCTCAATTACTATCTAAGAGAATAATGTTTATTGAAGTTATCTGATTCCTTGAATTCTGGTTTAGAGAAAAACAAAAACTGGACTGGACCTGCAAGCTTGACCTGGACCCTTCAGGTGGACAGCAGGGCCTCAGCAATCATACAGGAGATGATAAATGCTTCTTGAGAGATGCTGAAGTGCCACCATCGTGGCTCTTCTGCCAAAGGAGGTTCTGAGGCACACAGTCTGGAACTTCTCCTTGGAATGGATCGATATCTCAGTTCATCATTCAAGAGCCAGGTTGGTGTTACGGTTCAGATGCTCTTTTAGGAATGAAAACCAGTCTAGTAACTTCCTGCTGGCTTTCCCAGTGACTTGTGGGAAGCCGGTAGGGAGCACTGAAAATGATAACATGGCCATAGCAGTGTGTGTCATGGAAGCGGACACAACTTTTCCAAATTTCAATCCCATAGGAGTCATGGCTCCTGAATTCTGGAGGCATTCTTTAAGTTAGCCCATTTGAGATATGTTGATTCAAAAATTGTTGTTCTGTGATGCACTGTTTTGCCTGGCTGAAGGTTACAAGCAGTCAGATATGAGAGTTTAGGTAGTATATAGATGTTATTCTGTGTTGTGATCTTCTGTTTGGAACAAACTGTGTTTTGGATAAAAGAGTTGTAAAATTAAAAAAAAGTAAACCTATCAGAAAGAAAGCAAAAAAAATTTTCACTTTTCATTGATTTTTAGAAAGATGTGGACTACGATAGCTAAGCTGAGAACAATATTGGAAGTATGGCTATAGAGTCATGTCCTAGTCTATATTGATATTAACTTAGCAACTAGATTCCATCTCTGTTAAGAAATGGTTTGTTTTCTTCTGCATATGCTGCCCTGTTTTCTTGTTCTTTGGGATTTGGAGAAGGCCCAGTTGGGATATCCACAGTAGTGAAGTGGTGCTGGGAGGAAAGAACTTGACCTTGATAAACTTGAGCTCCTCCAATAAGTCATCTTCAAGGCCTGGAGGATGGGCAGGAGCATTGTCCATAACCGGCAAGACATAGAGTGGCAGATAGAGATATTGCCTCACTGTAGGACCAAATAATGTATTGATCCATTCAACGAACAAGATATGTGTGACACAGGCCTTGTTGTTGGACCTCCACATCACAGTTAACTGGCTCTTCTGCACCTTACATTTCTTGAAGTTGTTAGGTTCTTGGAATGTTACATGCACGAGCAGAGGCTTTATCTTCAAATCCCCGCGTGCATTAGCACAGAACAAGAGGATGAGGTGGTCTTTCATGGGCTTGTGACCAGGCATTACAGTCTGTTCTGCTGTGATGTAGGTCGTCTTCAGCATCTTTTTCCAGAAGAGACCTGCCTTATTGCGGTTAAAAACTTGCTGTGGCAGGTAACCTTTGGAAGTCACAGAATTTCTGAACTCTTCAGTGAATGCCTCTGCTGCTTTAGTGTCCAAATTCACTGCCTCTCTGTGCCTCAGAATCCTATGGATCCACTTCTCCTCTTAAAATTATTGAACCATTCCTGGCTCACCTTGAAATCTGCTTCTTTTTCTGGTGACTTCTCTATAAGATCAGCATACAATGCCCTTGACTTTTTGCAGATCATGTTCTCAGTCATGGCATCATCTGCTAATTGCTTCTTATTGAGCCACATCTTCTACAACATGTGGCCATTGCTTTGTTATTCTCGTGACTCCCTTCACTGGATCTAGCCCCTTTATCTCTTCTTTCTTTTTCAAGATGGTGCAACTCATTGACGTCAACTTGCTATATATTCTTGAGAGGTCAACCATGTGCACACCTCGTGCGTGCCTCTTGATGATTTCTTTCTTAAGGTCTACCATAATCATCTCCTTCTTCTTACTGCCTTCCTTTTTTGTACTTCTTCTTCATGGGGCTTCATGGGTCACAAAACAGCACATGTAAACACGCACAGTAATAGTGTAAAATGCATGTGGTAGCATCAACAGAACTCTCACACGAATGCTGCCTGAATGAAAGATATCGTGCACGCTGACTGAAGATGCATAGTTCCATGCGATTTCCCATGTGAGGTCATTGCGCGATGCTTGTCTTGTGAGTTTTCACTCGTTAACCGAATTTAATTTTCTTGCTCTTCTTGTGGAACACTCATGAACCACACTACTCGCAATCCAAGGTTCCACTGTACTCAATTTATTTCATAAACTTGGTTTCCCATTCTTCTGTATCTCTGCTGTTCCAGAAATCTAATATCAGGGCTACCAACTTATATTGATTAAATATGAAATAATTCCTCATTATTTTATTTTATTAAATATTTTATTAAAATGTATTGTACAATTTAATTAAATGTCTGAATTACTTCTTAAAATGCATTGATAATAATTGTTGGTGGGGATGTGGTTTTCTCTTTGGGAGTTCCTTGTTTATAATAATCAAGGAATTACCTCATCAAGAAACTATGAAGGAGAAAACCACACCCCTACCAATACCATGCAGGGCATGGTATTGTTTATAAACAGGGAGCAAACCCCATACTCAACAGCACTGATGATGTTACCTAGTTAGGTAATGAAACATCCTCAAGCAAACAGCTAACTTAGAGAGCACCAAAAATTCCATATAGAATATATTAAAAAAAGGTAAATGTTTCCCCTGCCAATTGCAACTGACTATAGGGGGTGGTGCTCATCTCTGATTTAAAGTCAAGGGAACTAATATTGTCTGAAGATGTTTCCATCGTTATATAGCCTGTATCACTATATGTCAAGGGGCATGGAATACTGTTACCTTTCCCACAGAATTAGGTGGTACCTATTAATGGAATTTTTACATGTTTTTAAACTACTAGGTTGGCAGGAGCTGGAGCAAATAGTAATAAATTACATTACATATTAAACAATAGCACAGCCATACCTATGGTGCTGATGATTTCCACCAATCAGCACCAAAACACATTCCAGAACAGATTTATTTTTAATAGCTTCCAGAAAATCAAGTGTGTGATCATCAAATATAATTCAGACAGGTTTCTGCTGGTAAGAAAGACAAATGCCTGAAATTCTGGAAGAATACTATCAAGCAGTATGGACACTAATGGGATGGCTGGACTACCAAACCTTCCAGAAGTAGTAGGATTTACAGGTTCAGAATTGTCTCCAAGAACAACTGTTTGCATTCTGATTGTGGCAGGGATAGAAATCTGAAATATGACTTCATAATTTGCTTCCTTTCTGCATCTGAATTCATGCAATCCCAAGTAACTCACCATGTTGTATTTGTAATCCAAATCTCGATTGCCTTTGCTGATTAGGCAGAAATCAAAAAACAAATTTTAGTAATGAATTTCCTTATGTTCTTAATACAGTGTTCATTTGAATGCTCATAAGAAAATATTGTGATTTATATGTTTTTCCTGC
Source organism: Acrochordus granulatus (assembly GCA_032468055.1). Classification (NCBI taxonomy): domain Eukaryota; kingdom Metazoa; phylum Chordata; class Lepidosauria; order Squamata; family Acrochordidae; genus Acrochordus; species Acrochordus granulatus. Next base: position 139,945 of record JANHZU010002661.1, on the reverse strand, counting down.
TACAATTATTGACTTATCAGGGGATATAAAAATCAGTGATCTGTGATCTTGGTAGGGAATTCATATAAAAATTTATCCTGTTACATTACCTCAGTACTTCTCTATATCTGGTCCTCAGAAAATAAGACAAATCTTTATGAATTTTAGGGCCTCTTGCTATTATACAAAATCCAAGCACCTCTCCCTTCAAATCATTCCTTTTACCCTGCCTTTAGGTTCATTTATCAAACCATCTCTTTCTAATTTGTACTTTTTTATTTTGTTCATAATATTGGATTTAGTAGCTACAGTATTCTAACCGCAAGAGTCTGCATTCCCATCAGGGCTGTAAAACCAATAGAGCAATAATGCTCACCAAGAAACAAGAATGCTAGCTATTGAATAATTTTGTATATAATTTATATGAGCTCTAGAAATAGAATACAAATTTTAATACCTCACTTGGAAATCTACATCTCTTTTCCAAATGTGGGGAGGTAGCTGTTTGGAGCAAACAGGGGGATGCCAAGTGGGGAGCAACACAATGTGTTTGCCTTCTGGCCTGAATTGATTAAGCAGAGATAATTCCAGAGGACAACAGAATGTAGTGAATATTCTCCTATTAAGTCTTCTCCCTCATCCACCTGAATCCATCTGGCTGGCAAAATGTAGTAATATATCCATATCATATAAAATCGTTTAAAAGTCCTGCATTTTTAAAAGGTCATTCACACACCCAGACAAAAAAAAGAGTTGAGGCTCTCTATTCTAAAACAATCACTAGAACCCAACACAACTAAGCCTGTGGGAGGTTTGATAATCATGGATGTTTGCATTAAAATCACTTGAAGTCAATTGACATAATTTCTCATAATTCTTTAAATCCAAGCACTGGGTAGCAAAACTTAAACTAAAAATGGTGCTTTAATTATTTGTTTCCAACAAAACAAACAAGCAAAAAACAGGCTGGGAGCAGTAGATTACTGCTGGCTTCCTCTTGGCCAGCAAGTGGCAATTAGCAGCAGAAAACAAATGTCCTGTTTTTTTTGCCAGCAAGAAAGAATATTACTATTATCTCTCATTTAATATTTTTGCTATGGAGACCCTAACTCTTCCCTTAGAAATTTCAGCAGACCTTATTCTTTTTTCCTTCTTTCCCCTTTCCCCTTATTTTTTTTTCATTTGTTTTTCACATGGTACAGGATAGGACTCCTAAACGAAATCAACACTGGCTGTTCATTGAAAAGACAGATACTGAAGCTGAAGCTCAAATACTTGAGCCACATAATGCCAAGGGAAGACTCATTGGAAAACACGGTCATGCTGGGAGAGATTGAAGCCAAAAGGAGAAGGGGACAGCAGAGGATGAGATGGCTAGATAGCATCATTGATGCAGTGAATATGAATTTGAGCAAACTCCAAGAGACAGAGGCATGCTGACGTCCATGGGTCATGAGGAATTGGACTCGACTTAGCAACTGAACAATAACACGCAAAGTAGGAAGACGAGAAGCCAGCAGAATGTGAGTTCTCATCTTGTATTAGAATTAGAACTGGAAACCAACTGGGTGATTCATAACTTTAAATTATCATTCACGATAAACATTGTAACATTTTAAGTTTCGTATGTGTAGGGTTGGAAATATGTGTGATCATAACTTCTTTAAGGATACTTCGACTAAAGAAAGGTCTTCAGCTGCTCTATTGAAATAATTCAAAAGATAATTATTTGACTATATTTGTTCCCTATAATTTACTTTCCATTGGTGAAAACAGCAAATAAAATAAAGAATACTGAAATGCAGCATTTTTTGTAAGACAAGTAAAAGCAAAAAACATTTCTGCAATATATTAATTGGTCACAAAATCTTTCAATAAAGTAACAATTTCCTTCAATATGTTTTTCATAATACAAAGACTATATTATTTACCTTGAGTAAGCTGTGCTACAATTTTTTTCATTTCCCCCATATTTTCATTCTCTGAGACATAAGATGCCCATATTATTGAAAACAAATTTAGTTATATAAACTTCTTGCAGAAGATATCACTTAATTACCATTATAATTCAGAAGTAGCAATAATATGATTCTTTTCCTCCTGGAATGATTTCCCATCCTTCTGAGCAGTTATAGAAACAATTTCAAACTACTATAGAATGAATTGCCATGATAAGAGTATATCACTGTTTCCTTGTTAAGAGTTTTAAGAACATGTCAGTAGTATACTGGATCAATTCACAATCCATTTATTCCATTTATTTGTTTATTTATTTATTAAATTTATATGCCTCCGAAATCCGAAGATTTCAGATTAACCAAACAAAAGTACAAACAGAAATACATACACACATTACAGCTACGAGAGTTAAATTTCATAAGACCTTGAAAAATTAGAGAACATAAATATGCATGATCTTTGGATGATTTTAATATGTGCTAATAGGGCTTATTTCTTTTTGTAGACTAACACTGCTATGACCTGAACTATCTACCTATCTTGGTCACTTCCCATCTGAAATTAGCTATAATCATGTGCTATTGAAACCAGTGGAGCCAAGAAATCATGGAATATAAAATATATTGATTGCAGGGGAACTTCTAAGTGAACTAGTCTTAGCCCATTCTCTGTGCGAGAATCTACTAATCCTTTCCCCCATGTTGACATCTAGTCCCTGTTTGAAAAGCTCTACTGATGAGGAGCCAACCTGTGTTTCAAGCAGATAAAATCTCTTTCACTGCTGAAAAGCTCTCAGTGTCAGGACATTTATTTTACTATTCAATTATAAATTATATTCTTTTAATTACAGCTCATTGCCTGTTATGCAACTATTGATTTCAATAGCAAAATCCTCGTTTTGCATGTGATCGTTTTTCAGATACTTACAGACTACTACATATTTACCTATATTTCAGTCTTCTCTTTTACAAATTAAAGATATCCCATGCTTCCAATTGTTCTTCATTGGGTTTATTTTCCCAGACCACTTATCATTCTGAAAATTCTCCTCTGAAATTGATTCAGGGTCTCCCTATCTCTTGTAATATAGTATCCATAACTGGACACAATACTTTAGTATACTGGGCGGGTGGGGGAGGAATTTCCTAAGCAGCATAAATAGGTAATTTAGATGCAATGCTACTGTTAATGAAGGCCAAGATTGCATTGTTTTTTTAGCTGTTGTATCATTGTTTGCTTATGAATCATGAATATTATTCTTACATAACACTGTAAATGTAAAAACACAGGCTTCCCTTTGTTTTCTCACATGTTATGCCATCCATATATTTTACCAGTTGAGTTGAATCATTGATTAAAATTATATGCTCCTCTAGCAAGGTTATGATCAAGATAATAAAAGCTGGGCTTCAGCAGTATATGAACCGAGAACTACCAGATGTACAGGCTGGCTTTCGAAGAGGCAGAGGAACTAGAGATCAA
>JANHZU010002661.1:54812-68263 GCA_032468055.1 Acrochordus granulatus | reverse complement strand
GGAAGAGCGGCCGCGTCTGGGCCATCCCAGCTCGCGCCGACAGGTAAGGGGCGACGCAGCGGCGGGCGGCGGCCTGGGCGGGCGGCGGCGGCCGAGCCCGCTCTCGTGCGCGCAGGCAGGGCTCCAGCCCGCGAGCCGCTCGGCTCCGGCGCTCCGCTCCGCGGTGCTGCGGTGGCTCTTCTCTTAAAAGCAAGCCGCTTCCGAGCCCTGACGGGTCTTCTCTTTTCCGAAGAATAACTTTAAACAGAAGTTACGACCTAAGCTTCGCATGCAGAAGGGCGGAGTATTGGCAGTAAAGTGAGTTTTGAAAGAAACCAGCTAGAGCAGTCCCTCTTCAGTTCCGCAGGTTGCTATTTGCGGGGTTGGTAAAACAATAACTGTAAAGGATTTAACTTTCTTGCTCCGCGGCTGACTTCCCAGCGCTGAGGGTGACTTCTGTCCTTCAACTTTTAGCCAGCCACCGTCTCTCTCCCCGCCGGGGAGGGCATTTTTTCGCTCTTTGTTTCCTACCGGCCGATCCTCTGCGAGCCGTCCGGATGGGGCAAATGCCGTGACAAGGTAACATCTGTTTCTGCTCCTTGCATGGCAGCATCTTAGCTTAGCCTCTCCTTGCCTGATATTTTTCGGCTGTTTTGGTCTACAGTTCCCACCATCTCCAGCTAGCCTGGGCAAGGGAATTTGTGTGTGTGTGTGTGTGTGTGTGGATGAGTCCTTTGATCTATACATATGCAAAAAGGTGTGTATATTTGAAGATAATAAATAGGATGAGGACTGCTGATTTTGAACTCTCTGAGGAAAAGGGCCCTTTGGGTTACGGTACAAGTTTCTTGGATGAAAGGCTGCTGAGAAAGTGCTGCAGGAATGAAGGTAAGGGGGAAAGTCCATGCCTCCTCCCTCGTGATGTCTTTATTCAAGTGAAAGGTGCACTGTAAAGTTGAAAGCTGCTTTTTAAAAGCATACTTTGTAGATCCTCTCAGTGCTTTGGATCTTGCAAGTTTTCAGCTGCTCCCAAGAATGTAAGACTCTAAAAAACTCACACTGTAGCAATACAAGTTCCCTGTAGTTAACCATGCATCCAAATGTGGTCTCAGGGGAGGCCCCCAAAGTTAAGAGACAACCCTATTCCTTTTTGTCTTTTCCAAAGAAGTAAGTTTCACACATTTGCTTGTATACACAAGCAATTAAGTATAAATTAACTGTATTATCTATATCCTTAATTTAGAATATAATTGCATTATCATCGTTTAGAATTCCTAAAAGATGGTTTTAGTTTTGGATGTACTTAGATGGGAGCAATAGCATGGAAACATGCTTTTTTGGTTTTTCTCTCTGCGCTAGGTGTGGGAAGCCCTCCAGATGTTACTACGTATAACTTCCATCAACCCCAGCTAGCACTGCAGTGGTGAGGGATGTTGGCAGTGGTTGTTGAACAACATCTGAAAAGGAACAAATTCTTCATTGCTGCTGGATATTGTTTTCATTGTAAGCTGCCAAAAGTCTTCTGATTTCGGCGGCATATAAATCTAATAAATAAATAAAATATTAAGAGCCAAAAAACATTATTTTTTGAATAAATTTATTATTCAGCTTGTTCACCTACCTATAAGTGTTCACTGGATTTCTCTTTACAGTACAACTGTGGCACGTTGAATGACTAATAATTAAATCAATTCCAGTGAAATCAGAAGTGTGTTTCAGGCTATGAGAAACTTTTTCACCTTGAACCTTGTGACATCATTTGAAGTTAGAATACCTTAAGCTGTGGGCCAGACATGTTTGAAACAACTTATGTTGAAGCCAGGAAACGAAGTCATACAAATTTGAAGTCTTCTGTATCAAAACTCAATTTTCTGTCTATCATTGCATCATGCTAACAAATAAGGTAGATGACTGTCTGAGTATGTTTTGTACATCTCCATCCCATTTGTAGAAATATTTTCAGAGGGAGTGTTCTAATTTTTTAATTTTTCTAGAGTTTGATACAATGAATTCTTGCACTATTAAAATTGCAAGAATCACAAAAATATGGTGATCAGGAAGACATTCGTATTCTGGCTATGAATGAAAGGATATTGATAAATCATGCAAAAACACTGGCAATCTTAAACAGAGTCAGCATTAGGAATGACAGATTTAGAATATAGGTTCATATATGTTATCATGATTACTGTTGGAAAATCTTTTTCTACTCTGGGACCTAAAATGGAGCATGGATTGATCTGTCTCATATGTAGTATCCAACCACAGTGTCTTAAGAGATGGGCAGTCCATGTCATGCTGAAATATTCAGGTTCTGGGAGAGTAGAAATGTAGAAAATTATCTTCTACTGACTTAACTAGAATCAGTGACGTCCTGGGATTTCAGGTAGGCTGGAAGTTCTTCATATCTCTATCTGCGAATGCCGAGGGATAAACCAGGGCTCTTTTCTTAGCAAATCATGTGCTTTATTACTGAGTTATATCTTATAATTGGATTATCACTGGATTAAAGAAATAATAGAACCTACTTCTTTCAGCCTGCAACTATCTAAGGTATTAGACCCTATAATTCCCAATCAGGATGGCCAGTGACCATGTTGGCTGAAAATCATGGAAGCTTTAGTCCAAATATTTTCAGGAAATTAAGTAAAGACAGTATTAGGGACTTTTGAGCAATCATGCATGCATTTATGCTACATTCCAAATATTAGGATTTTTAAATACACTCGTTGAACATTCAGATGGATAAACAGTTGCAAAAATTTGATTTTTTTAATATATTTGACTTCCACATATCTTCTCAGAAGTGTTTCCTCCTTTGGTAAAAAAATGAGAATGTCACTTTTAAGATGGTGGCCTCAAAGTGGTATTCTGATAAAATACTTCCCTAGAAATAAAAACTATATAGTATAAAAGTAATTTGAGGTAATTTTTTTGTCAGAGTGACTAATTATGTTCAGGAGTACCGATGCTCAGTTTTACCCCCTCTTCCAGAAGTTGTTTTGACAAAGCATGCTCAGTTCTTCTTTGCCTGTTTTTGTTTTTATCTCTGGAATTTAATATATTTATTGGAATAGTGGACAGATCTGCTTAATCCCACCTATATTGCATTATTGGATTTAAAACACTTTGTAGATACATTTCCTTGACAGAAGTCCTTATTTATTTAGATTATCTTGTAACCTGCATTTTCCATGATTGTCCTTTCAGGAAGATGCTTGACTTATTAGTGTTGTAGGATTGCAGTTGCTTGATGATAGAGCATTTCTTCCATGTCCAGTTTAAACATTCTATTAACAGCTGCAGGAAAAACATGAGGCCCTCAAAAACCTCTCAAACTGAGTCAAGTTTGTGGGGTAGATAGATATACAAATAGGCTACTGTGATGTAAGACACCATTCTTTATAGATTTATTTGCTCTGGAACTACTTTGCTATGGTGTCTTCTTTTGATGTTGCCTTTGGCTTGTGTTGATGATGTTTGAGAGATGTAAAAACAAATCTCTTGAGTAAATTTATTTGTTCAATGGAATTTTTCTCCTTTTCCCTTTGTAAGATTCTTGGACTTAGCTGGAACCTGGCTAAGTTACCGGAATGTAGAAAGATGGTATATACCAAATCAGGGCATAAGAAGAGCTATATAACCTGTGACCAATTGGGTCATCCTTTCAGAAATATTTTGTTATCTAAACAAAGAAACAGAATAACTACATCTGAACAAAAAGGCAATAAGAATGGGAGGGACTTCTGATTTCCTGCCGGCTTCCCCATTGATATTGCTTGTGGGAAGCTGGCAGGGAGTGTGAGAAATCATTCCTCATCTTTCTTGGCTAATCCACAGAACTCCCTGGAAGCTTGCTGAGAGGGAGGGGTAACAAAGGGAGCCATGTAAGGAAAACTGTACTCCTGCTCCTCATTTTGATGTGTTCCCAAGGGCCCCTTCCAGGGAGGAAGAGGGTTCATGCGTCCACCACCTGTGCCCTCAGTCAATCCTATCTTGCCAGCAGGACTCCACCTTTAAGAGGTTGCAGATTTCAGCTTTGGTTGCAAAGCATCAATTGCTGCTCAGCCATTGGACTTTTCTGCCAGCCAATTGGGCACAGGGGTCAGAGACTGAGGATATACCCCTCCCAACTTTCCTTTGCCACACAATCTACAGGATTCTGGGAAGTGTAGTCAGAAGGCACACTGGCATTGAAACAGTCACAACTTTGCTAAATTACAATCCCACAGGAGAAATGGATCCCAGATTTTGGATGCATTCTGTAAGTTAGCTCATTTGAGGTACCATAGTTCAAAAATTGTGGCCTTGCGATGCACTGTTTTGCCAATTGAAGGTTACAAATAGACACTGAGAATTTTATTACGATATAGATACAGCTGGATAACACTAAATGACAGTCTAATCCCTTAGGAAGTTCACAAGCAAGATACTAGAGCTGAAGTTCAAACTTCCTGTCATCTTAACATGCTTGCAATTCTGGCGATAATGTAAAAGCTATTGTTATTGATTAGTAGCCATTTATAGACTTAGGCTCTATGAACTTATTTTTCCAAACTACATTGATGACCAGAACCATATTGTGTGGAAGCAGGTGCTGTAACTTTTTATGCAGTGAAGAAGTGTTTCATTTGATCTCCCAGAGCTTCCAGTTTTTATCGATCTAGCCCTATATTATTTTTAAGATGGTTAGTAATTCTCCAGATTTTTCCAATGGCCATTTTTTCATCTTTATCTGGAGATGTGAAGAATTTGAACTTTGGATTTTTTGTGTGCGAAATATACTTTCCTACTGAGTTATATGACTCTTCCTGAATATCGCTGGATACAACAAATAAAAATTATAACATTTCTTTTTTTGCTCAGACTGTCTGTTAAATATTGGATGCCTTTCACAAAAAAACTAGAACACTTAGCTGCAAGAAGTATTTGGTGAAAATGCGTGAATTCCCTTTGGAAGAAGACATATGTGAGGAAGACTCATCTAGAAGCTTTTGTTCCTTGAGAAAAGCAGTGCAACTATTAATGGATTCAGTATTTATTTATCAAATTTATATGCCACCCATGTCAGCCATCTTATATTAACTTTCTTCAGCAAACAGGATATGCATTTTATGAATTGAGATGGGCCTTCCTTTATGTTTTTAGCCACAACTGGAAATATAGATTTTGATTATGATTGTTGCTGAAATAATGCAGACATATAAATGTGTTATTAAAAATGCAAGTTCTATATGCAGTCTGGCTTATGCTGTAGGCCTTTTGAAATAGGTTAAGTGACCTGTCAACCATTTGTTCTTCTGATGTTGTGGGTGAATAAGCATATACAGTATATGTAACTTTTATTATTTTGCTTTAATTTAGTTTTATGTTACATGCATTTTTTTACCTGTACTTATTTATATATCACTTTTTCTTCAGGAGCTCAAAGTGGCTTTTATATGGCTCTCTCTTTATCTTCACAGGAACAACTTTGTGGGATAGGCTGGGCTTCAATACATGATTGATCCTAACCTTGATCCAACTAACACCTTAACTGCTGTGTTACATCCTTTCTACTAAGATTCTGTTCTTAGGAGAGCAGATTTTAAGGCATGTAATAGCAGTTGAAGGGAGAAAGAATTGCCCTCATCAGTTTCATGAGTGAAAGGGAACTCTGTTCATTGAAATATGCTCTTGAATTCTTACCTGATATGTGTTACAATATCATATTTTGACTGAAAGATTGATAGAGGATAGTTTCTTAGATAGAGTTATTATCTACTGTATAAGACAGCAACATCAGCATATTTAATTATATTTATGTTTAATAAAATACTTTTAATTTTGATGGTTTTAGAAGTGGATGAAGAGGAATAAATAAGGAATATTTATCAGAATGAATGAAATTAAAAATAAAAGTACTGTAATGAAATACTTTGGAATTAAATTAAAATGGGGGATCTTTCAGAGGTTTGGATCTTTCAGAAGCTTGGAACTGAAATAAACACTATAAATACTACTGCTTCCCCCTCTCCCTGAAAAGAAGATAACTCTGGTGAGAATGTTGAAAATTAATAAGGTCACAGGTATAGATGATGTAATTGGAGAAATATTAAAATACAAACGTGGTTTGCTTGTGGAGTCACTTGTTTATAACTAACTTGTTTAATACATATATGAAGCATTTGTGCTGAAAGAATGCTGTTACAGTTGCTCTGTATAAGGGAAGGAAAGGAAGAATGAATGCAGAAACTATAGAGGATTAGTTTGTTAAGAGTATCTAGAAAGGTGTTTACCATCAATTTGATCAGTAGAGTATGAGAGGTTACAGTGATTAAAATGTGGGAAGTCCTTTACATCAGAGACAGGGTATACAGACCAGATTGGAGGTCTTTCAGAAATGTATGGGTATAAGTAATAAACTTTATTATACATTGTTGATTAAGGGAAATATCATGCCTTTCATTGATAGACTATGTTTTTGAACATAGAGTACATGTTTACTAAGTTAGAGAAAACATAGGTTAGTTAGAGAAATGAATAAAATTAATTTATTTCTGAAAAAGCCTGAATTATAGAATGTTATGTGATGTTGCTGAAAGTGATAAGTGGATTTGCCTTCTGTGACAGGTGATTTCAACTTCCATTATTTGGGGGCCTATTGGGCAGGGTTCATGACTGTGCCATTCTTAGTCTTACCCCAATTAATTGCTGGCCCAATACGCATAGGCAACTGCATTTTGGTCCTTGTTTTTATCTTGGAACAGATGTGTAGTAATCTGGTAATGGTATGTGTGAATAATCCTGGGAGACAGGATAAAGAACCGCAGACGAGACAACGATCAGATAGGAGGCAGTTTAACCCATAGAAACAATGAGGGCATGTCAAATGTCTCAGAAGGGACCTTTGCTAGTTTCTTGGACTGTAAAAGCAAGAGGGAAGATTAGTACTTTGGGACTAGTAAGATTCTATTACTGTAACCTTACAATAAAGTTAGAGCTAGTACTTCTGAATGTGCTTTTTGTCTGACCATTTCTTAAGGCTGACAGGCATGAAGGAAATTTCCCTTTGTCAACTTTCTGCCAACAAAATCCATCAAAGGTGTATTTTGTTCTGCCAACAAAATCCACAAAGGGCATATTAAAGTTGTCTGTTCCTGAGATCTTATGAATCTGATTTGTTTTCATCAGGTGTTTGGGGTTTTCCAGTTCTAGTAGGCTGTTTTGTGGAGAGTATGATTAGTCCCTGATAACAGGTGGCAATCCATGCTCTACAAGATTGTCCCTGAGTAGCCTGTCCTTGGGCTGATCCCAGAGGGCTTATTGATGAACTATGGACCTTTGGGAGATAAAGTAGCCAAAGAGATACCTGAAGAACGAAGATGGAAAATCTGAGTGGCTTTTGGGAGAGTTATAGAAAAATGGAGATGGCTCTGCAAAAGTGGAGCTGATGACTGCAGCAAAGCCAAGGAACTGGTGAATAGACTGGTTCCTTAGAACCTCTCTGAGTAAGGAGAGGATGGAAGATTATCTACATCTTCTCTGGATGGCTGCTTCTTGTGAGGAGATCACAGGATGACAGTTTTCCACAGGTTTGAGCACATGGTGAAACAGGATTACCCATCTTGCTTGCCACCATGGCAAACATTTTTAAAGGATATTAAGTTAGCAAACCTCTTAAATATGTGTGTGTGTATAAAATGTATAATAACTTTTGGAAATTGCTCATTATCTACTTCTAAGCTATTAAAGACATTCAGAACAACAACTTTGAAAACACCGAGTGAATCTGCCTCCAGTTCTGAATGAAAAAAAAGTTAATAATAAGCCTCTCCTTACACAAAGAATTTAATGAATCTAAAATAAACAGCAAAAGCTAAATAAGATTTTGATCTTAAAAGTTTTAACAAGAGTATGGGCCAGATAAAATTGGAATATTGAAACTTTTACAAAAAAGATTTTGGAATTAATTATAAAGAACAAATAGTTTTTCATGGGAGATAGATTTTTTCGTTTTTTATGAGATGTAACATGGACAAGAAATTTTATGATTTCAAAAATTGGATAATAGAAAGACTAAAGATACACAATTCTGTAAGATGATGCAAAATGTTATGACAATAAGACTATTAAAGGAGACTTTTGAAGAACTGAATTGGAAAGTAATAACTGCATTATCAACAATATCAGGAATAATGTCTGCTTCTGTGGAAAAATTGTGTCCAAAAGATGTTATTTAAAAATAAAACAGATGTAGAACAAATTTTATCTGACAAGGTGGAGATAGTACTGAAAATGAATCAAAACTGACAGGCCAAGATAATGGTTTAGGAAAGGATGTTTCACTTGATCAACAAAAGAAACTTGCTGATATTTTAAAATTTAAAAGGGACATACAAATGATAAACCAAGAAAGTGACCTGGAAAGATGTTTTCCTATTGGATTTACAGAAGAGGCTTGTTAAAGCTTTGAAGATCTCTGTAGGATGAAACAGAAAAAATGAAGAGAAATCCTACGACAATTGAATGAATTAAGAGAAGACTGTTAGAAGTAAAAGGAAGGAATATAAAGTTGGCTTATTTGATCAAAGTTAAATCATAAAACATTGATGCTTCTGGCTATCTTTTATTGATTTTCTGTTAACATCAGAACTTAAAATATGATGTTTTATGGATTTGTTTATAGAAGGAATGGGATATGGGATGAAGAAATACATGTTTAGAACTTAGACATGGTAAACAGCCACTAAATTTGTTTGTACAGTATTCCTATGATGAAGATTGAAAGTCACTTTATTTCTTTTCTCTTTATTATATTCTTTTCTTTTTTTCTTTGCAATTTTTACTCTTTCTCTTGTCTTGCTTTAAGATTAGTTTGTATTAGATTTTAATAGTTTTTATAATCAAAATTCTTAATAAAATTATGTATTAAAAAAAGAAAGTGAATCTAAGTGTAGATACAAGCTTAAGTGCGAGTCTCCAATATTCTCCCTTATTGTATCATTAGGTCTTATTTAGTGTTATGAGTTCCCTTGTTGAGAAGGTCTATCTACCAGTAACTTCTTGTTTGACTGTTGTAACTAGTATAACTTTGCCAAAAAAAATCAGATTTGCTAAAATCACAATTCTTGTGGACAGAATCCATTGTGAGCAATATATTTCTGTTATCTGACATACTTTTGGCTTATAAACTCAGAGGAAATAGATAGAGTCCTCTTTGGAGTGTCTCCAACCTATTGTGGACTTGATCCATATCCCTCTTGACTCTTTAAGAAATCTGGTGAAGATCTGGTAGACTGGATTCAGGAAGTGGTTAATACCTCTTTTAGGGAGGGGATGGTACTAGCAACCTTGAAAGAAGCTGTTGGTTTCTCTCTCATTAAACCCTCCCTCAGTAAGTCAGTTTTTGATGGTTGTTGTCCTGTCCCTAATATTCCGTTCCTGGAAGAGATTATTGCTACTAGCTTGGAGATGACCTGTGTTATGATTTAGATGGGGTAGTATATCCCTCCTAGTCCTGTTAGAATTCTCAGCAGCCTTTGATACCATTATGATTATGACTTTATAGATCACCTGCAGGGATTGAGGAGTGGAGACTCTGTTGTACTGTGGTCCCACCTCCTCGCTTGACAGTTGGTGCATGAGAAATTGGCCAAGTGGTTGCTCTCTTGTGAAAAGTCACATGGTTTAGCCTGTTTTTACCACCTACATAAAGCCACATGGAGAAGTTATCTGTCAGTTTGAGATATACAGTGGAACCTCGTAGGACAAGACTGATCCGTTCCGGAAGAACGCTCTTAGTGCGAAATGCTCTTAAACTGAAACGAGGTTTCCCATAGGAAACAATGGAAAGTCAGACGATCCGTTCCACTCTCCCAAAAATTTCACCGGAATTTGATGTAGAAATGATTGTCCCTAACACCTGAAACAAGTAACCATGATTAACACACAATATAAACCAGAAATAGTACAAACTAACCAGCACTTATGAATCTGCTTTGAGGCAGATTCTGGCCTCGGCTGCTGCTAGGCCGGCTGCTGTCCGGCGCCCCCTGCTGGCTTGGCAGATCCACTGCCGCCGCCGTTCGAGACAACAGGGCCTTTTCCCTTTTCCCTTCAGCAATGTCTGACAGTACAGCACATGGACAGTAATGGAGTAAATTGCACGTGGCAGCGTTGACAGAACTCTCACGCAGTTGCTGCCTGAGCGGGAAATACAGAGCACGCTGAATGATGCATAAGTTATCGTGCGAAGCTTGCTCATCTTGCAAGTCGCCGCTCATCAACCGAAATAAAGTCTATTAAAAATTTTTGCTCCTGTTGCGAAAATCCCATCTTGTGAGGTGCTTGTCTTATGAGGTTCCACTGTAGTTTCATTAGTATGCTGCTGATACTCAAATATACAGCTAAATCAAGCTGTACAGAACAGGCTGTTCATGTCTTGATCCAGTGTCTAGATATAGGGAGAGTAAGAGTCAGACAAAATAAGCTAAAGTTGAGACCAAGCAAGATGGAGTTATTTGTTGGAGTACTTTGATGTCTCTTGATTGGGGGGCACTGCCTTCGAAAGATAGGTCCAGGACTTCAGGGTCCTCTTGGACTTGCAGCTGCAGTTGGATAGATAGAATTTGTGGTCAGGGGACTTAGCTGTTTTGTCAGTTGTTACCCTGTCTGTAGTACATTTGCCATCACACCTGTCTGAGTACTGCAATGTACTCTAAATGGGTCTGTCTTTGAGGATTCTTGGAAGCGTCAGCTAATCTATAGTGCAGCAGCCTGGGTACTGGTTGGCACATGCCACTCTAAGTACATCACCTCTTTGCTCAGGCCCCTGCACTTGTTTTCTATTAATCTCCAAAAGCAATTCAAAGGTTTATAACCTTAAAGCTCTTCCTGGCTTGGCACTGAGGTACTTGCAGGATCATCATCTCCAACTGTGTTTGACACAGGGTAACCTGCTAGTGGTGCCACATCTCTCAGAAGTCCCTGTTCTATTATCCTCTTAGGATTTTGATCTGACTCTGTGTACTTTCCAGTGTTCTTCAATATCAAGTTTATCAGAAAACATTTTTGACACTTAAGTTGACATTTTCTGTTACAATGTTAGATATTACTTAGGCTTCATTTATTATGAAGATACTTTATTGGCCAAGCATGATTAGACATGCAACATGGTTAGACATGCAAGGAATATATCCTTGTTTTCTTGTTTGTACAGTAGATATTTTAATCTTGCATTGATAGATATTGGAAACCATCAAGATCTCCTTGATGGTGGCAGGAGGCAAACTGATTGATGACATAAAGCACAGATTAAACTAAATGAGATGCTTAGTGAATATTTCAGTGGCCAGCAGAAAATAAGAATAGTATGTGTTCTTTGTTTTCTGAAAGTGTCTATGGACAAACAAAGAAGGAATGCTTGTGGTGAACTAGAACTGTGATGGCTGGGGGTGTGAATATACATTCACTTTTGCATGTTTAGGTGACATTGTGTTGATAGTTGAGAATCCAAATGTCTTGCAGTAAATGTTAATTAGATTGTGTGATGTACCAAGGAGTATGGAGCTGAAAATTAATGGATAAAAAACTAAGATAGCCAGGAAAATGGAGCGAACAATTGCAAATTACATATGTGACCAAAAATATTATTTACAAGAATACATTGTCATACATTAAAAGCAAAGTGTCTCCTCTATGAATAAGAAGGCTGGATGCCATTTACTTATGTCGGTTTCAACTTATATCACATTAAACTGGGATTCTTTGGGAAAATGGAGGGGGTAGAAATATTTTAGCCATATCGGTCAAGATGAAAAAGTATACCAAGTAGATGAATTTATATACTCTGGTATAGTGCTTACTGCAGATTTAAGGAATGTGTATGCTAGTAGATGTTTAGAGGATAAATATATGATCTGATATAGGGAATTAATATTTATTGGAAGAAGCAACTGGATGTGTATAAGAACATGCTTCTATGATACTGGCTTTATAATATGGAAATGAGAATTAGATATGCAGCACTATAGGAATGGATTAATTAGAAAGTATGTGGTAAAACGAGATTGGGTCAAACATGATTGAATGTGTACTAAATGCAAATGTGAGTGGCAAACATGTAAGAAGTATTTTCTGGTAGTTTGATCAGGCAAAGAATGAACAAGGTTCAAATCAGAAACCAATGCATATGCAAAAAAGGAGTGAAAGGATCAAGAGGAAGGGGAAGGCTGAGAAAGTTGCAGTTGGATGGAGTTGTTGAGACCTGGATAAGGAGGTGAAAAGTTTAAAGAACAAAAGGGAGTGCAAGAAGGGGTGAATAGACAGGTGTGAACCAATAATAGAAAGCTGTAAATTAATTTAGTAAATTGTGTTGATCAAAAATTAGGTTTAGCTGTACTTCCTTTACTTATTTCTTATTCTTAATTTTTTTGGTTTGCTATTCCTTACTTCCTTTCTGCGCTTTCTATAACATTATCTACTCTAAAAGCGAATAAATAGCATGATGCCTACATATGCATACTGTACATATCTGTAGTTGTCTTATACCTTTTGTACTAGAAGGGAAATGTTGGACATTGTTAGAACCATTAAAAATTGCATGAAGTGCATACTTTTACTGCTATTTAAAAGTATTCAGAAATGAAATGCTAAATTTACACTATTTCAAGTCTACACTAGGATTGATAAACTGTTAACTGGATTGTTAAGTGAACTGCTGTACTGTATTCTTTTATTTATAGTGTATATTCATGTCATATTGTGATGAAAGAGCTGTTCTGAAAATTACCTTTTTGTTCAAAGCCTTATTTCTATTTAAGGCTTAGTTATAAATTGGCCTATGGGATTAAATCTTGGATCTTCAAGGTTTAATGATTCATACTGGCAGTTGTATCTGAGTCCATCACAGATCTTAAGAGAGGTTAGACTATAGATTTTATAGGTTAGACTATAGCCAGTCACCTGGGAAAGTTGTAATCCATTTTCCATTATAAATTTCCAATGCACTCTTGGCTACTATAAGCATCCCTGTCATTTACCTACTGCTTCTGTCTTGTTCTAGGTCTGCTTTGTTACAATGTAAAATAACTTAGAATCAGTATTATAAGACTGGACTCAGACATGTCAGCAGTATAGCTTGGTTTTGGCTTAGTGGGTATGGCTTCAGCCATTTATGTATCATAAACCATGGCTTATGACAGAGTCTTCTGCTTAAAACCCAAGCATTGTTGCTTATTCATCGAATAATGATTAAAATATTGTGGCTTAGTATCTTTTAAGAATTTAGCCTAAAAACAAATAAACATAATTATTTTGAATGAAACTAGAAGAGTAGACCTCTTAGATATATAAAACAGTATAAAGGAAAATACAGTGGTGCCTCAGAAGACGAGTAACTCGCAGGGTGAGAAACTCGCAGGACGAGCAAAAAATTTAATAAAAAAATATTCCGCTAGACGAGCCACGACTCACGAGACGAGGAAACTTCG
>JANHZU010002661.1:28764-42353 GCA_032468055.1 Acrochordus granulatus | reverse complement strand
AGGATATTTAAAAAATAAGGATATTTATAAATAAGCTTAAAGAGCATATTTATATATGGAGAAGGTGGAAGCAAGGACAGAAGCTATGCAAAGCAGAAAGATATGGAGAGATGTCGTGAGTGGAAGTTGTTTTATTTCCATATATAACAATTTTAGAATTATCACTAGAAAAACAGCAAGTGTACCCTGACATTTTTGGACAGAAGAGTGGATCATCTTGAGATGATTTGAACAAGATTTAACCTGTCTGCAATTGCATAAATGGGATTTGTAATATATTATTTATTTAATTTATTTGTATCTCACCAAACACAAAATGTTTACAAATAACATGGTGAATATATTTAACACACTTTCCTCCTCCTATTTTTCCCTACAACAATCCTGTGAAGTGAGTTGGGCTGAGAAAGAGTGACTGGCCCAAGGTCACTTTGTTGGAGGAGCTTGGTTTCCACTGAGATGGTTCTTTCGACTTTCTGTTTAAACAGTACTAAGTATTCACATGAACATGGCTTCTGAAAAGCCTAAAGATGAAATAAGAAAAAAGTAGGGGGAAGAATTGCTTCCTTCTTAAATGGTTTTCTGATTTTTGAATTATCTCTGCAAAAGAACTAATTTACAAATAAACAGGCCATCTTGTTTTCTTTGGACAGCTTGTGAATCCCTGCCAGTGTCTGTTGTACACTTACCTTGATTGTAGTCCTCTGAATATTTTCTTTTTTAACAAAAGAAGCCCTTATGTTGTGCCCACGAGATCATCCAGAGCTGGCAAGCTATCAGAGCCAATTTTACACACAAAAGGCCTATTTCAGAAAACAACCTAATTGAAATGTTCAAAGGTATTTGTGGGATTTACTCTCATGTTTTCCATTTGAAAACCTCAAGGGTGGGGCATGCATTTCATTTGTTGCGTCTCGAGATTTAGTGTCTGGACAATGGGCAAGTTCAGCATTTTCTCCTTTCAGCTTTGGTGAAGCCTGTGGAGATAAAAGTCCACAACTTGTTGCTGTATTTATAGTATCTGTTTTTCTGTCGATATACTGTATATCTTAGGTATATAACTAAAACGTCTGGTTTTATGGTAGCATAACTTTAGGAGGGAATATTGATATCACTCACGTGGTTTGAATGTACAGTATATGAGATTTGAATCAATCTCTAACTAAATCATTGCACTTAAGTAATCAGTGTGGCCATTAGTCAAAGCCAAATCTGTATTTTTATTCACTTTTTTGAAAATACATGTCTGATACAGTTTTTCAATGAAAGCATTATTGCTATATAATATATGAACAAACATCATGAATGGGGAACCTTCATTTCACTGCCCCTCAAAAGTTTGTTTAGTGCTTGTATAATTCAGGATAATTCAGTGAGGACATCATTCTGTCCTAGAAAAGACCCATGTATCATATGGGAAATTAGTTTGTAAATAAAAATCTTTATATTTTAATGTTCTTTGCCCTGGCACTTTCTCTTTTTCTTGAAGTTCAGTAATCTTGTAATTCTTCCTCTGTGGCCAATGAATTGCTTATTTTTTCCCTCAGTTTTGAAATTTAGCTTGGTTTTGAACTAGAGGGTTCTGCCTAAGTCAGAAGTGATGTGTGGCCTTCCATTTCGCTGTGTCCAGAGGGGAATGCAGCCCTTAATTATCAAATTAGATGCACATTCTGGCTCTCTGGCATCTCTTCCTGGCTGACCATCTGTTAGATTGGATCCAGGCCCACCGAGAAAGTAGACTACTCATTACCAACAGTGCCCTAGTGCCAACCAA
The DNA here is from genome assembly GCA_032468055.1 of Acrochordus granulatus. Taxonomy (NCBI): domain Eukaryota; kingdom Metazoa; phylum Chordata; class Lepidosauria; order Squamata; family Acrochordidae; genus Acrochordus; species Acrochordus granulatus. The sequence goes on along the minus strand of JANHZU010002661.1, from coordinate 40,579 downwards.
TGATGGATTAAGAGGGGCAGACTGTACACAGTTCATATTCCTGCTCCCTGGCCAGGAGCATTTCTTGTGAGCGGATCAATGCCAACCTAAGCCCATATGTCCTATTTGTATAAGTTCACATCTGTGGAGACAGATGTGGTAATTGCTATACCAAGAGGAAATGTTAAGGAATGAGGATACCATAGTTTATCAATCAACATCCTTTGGAAAAAGTTTATAATGGCACGACTGCATCACTGGAAAGAGGTCCAGTCAAGGACAGTCCCATCAACTTGCTTTTCAAATACCCAAAAGCAGCTGGCCAGAAAAAAACTGGTGAAAGCAGCAGGTTTCAATAGTCAGCTTTTACTATCAGCCTGATCTAGCCTTTGGCATATTTTCCTCAGTAAGCAACATTAAAGAACTCTGTTCTCATAAATACCTATGTCATGTTTCTTATGTATTATGTACTAGTCCATGTTTCCTCAATACTAACTTTAGATGACATTTAAATAACCATGATTACATTATTCTCATCATTAAGTGATTGTCAAAGATATTCACAAGAACAACACTTGTAGTCCTGTTCAGTGTTTATATACTGCCAGAACATAAACTAGCCATATTTGGTGTATATCCAATCTAATTTTCTTTGTCTACCTCAGAAACTAATCACCATTTTATGTTTACCAAGCTTGAACAGTGATTACTGTTAGATTTTCATATAAAATGCTAACCACTGGGATATGCTGAGTGTGGATGGTGCTGTTTGGTACAGAAGAACAGGACTTCAGAGAAAGAGTTCACTATTAATATATGGACTGCCTATATGAAACTTACATATTCCAGAAAGTTTTGATTAGTGGTTGCTCAGATACAGTAATGAACATCTGCTAATTATATTCTTAGCATCATCTGATTTTGTATTATGGAATATAGAGATTTGGATTAATCCAGGAAAAAATATGTTGCAGTATTTCAGGTGGCTTTGTAGCCAAATTTCTGGGCAATGTGGGCAGTTTCCTTGTGCTTGTGAACTGTGTGTTAATTTTTTTTTAAGTTCCCAGGATCTGGTGGGATGAGATAATATTATGTTATTAGATTGAGTCCAAGCTGATATTTTGACTCTTGGGAAGAGTTAGCTTCACTTTTGTGAGAGATGAGGGTTTTTTAAAAGATGGAACGGGTGTCTCTATATGGTGTAAACCACCTAAGCTTCCAAATTAAAATCTATTCCAAAAATCATTTCAGAGGGGCTCCAGAAGACTATGCTACCTGTGTTATGGGACCCCCAGATTTCTTAATGGCAAGGATGAGATTCCAGCTGATTGTTTGAATTTCATAGCAGTGCATATGTCTATTCTGACTGAAGTCTTAGTGAGTTTATGAGTTTCCTTATTGATATATATGCTGTGATGAAACATTAGATGGTTGCATTTGAAGAAAGAAAATAAACCTATTTTAGGAGAGTAGACAGGTAGAAACCTTAGGGAATGGGGAAAGAGAGAGATGATTAAGAGGAAGCCTTTTGAGAGGCAGTTAGAATAAAATCAGGGAAAGAAAATAAAACAGAGAGAGATGCTAGTACCTTTTGTGACAGCTTTTCTGTAAATTATCCTGTTAATCCTCACCTTAAGGGAGCAGTCAGTCTTTATTTCATCCAGGACTGATTGATTGGTTCTGCTTGTAGTCTGTGGAACTCTTAGTAACAGTCTCCAAATCCATAATTCAAAAGGCATCTCTCTTCTGTCTCCTGCTCTTTCTTTAAGTCCAGTGTCACAGGCATACATTATCACTCGGAAAAAATACTTGTCTATTTTGATCTTTGTTATCATATAAATATCCTCTACGGTCCTGGCTACGTTTGTCATTTTCTTTCTCTAGATTAAGCTCTCTAGGAAACTTTCCACCTTTCTCTATTTTTTAGCAAAACTAACAACCACTTTCACACCTTTTCATCAAATTCACAACAATCAGGGTAACGTCACTTTTGTCCTCTCAGGCTCAAGTCAGCTCTCAAACAGAAATTCATTGCTATCCATTTATAGAAATGGAAGGGTGGACTAAGCAGATGGAGGGATGGAGTTTCTTTGGTGAGATGCCAACAGTTTGCTTCAAGGGTTAACATGCAAATCAAAGAATCCATTAAACCATACAAAGTGTAGGAAAAGTGGATTCCAGAATTAAACTACAGTGAGCGTAAGAAGGGATTGCATTTTCATGTTGATGGAAGGCAATCGTTTTAGTGGCTTTATTCTACTATACAGTAAAGGCTTTATCTAATGCTGTATTGTGACTGAGAGGCTAAAGTTTGTGCCTAATAACCTAGTCACACCATGTTGAATTATGTGTCTGGGAACTACTGTTGTGTACTTGTCAGTGAGCTTCGATAGTTTAATTGTTCTCATTACTTATACCACAATTGGAAGAGAAATATCTACAAGTCAAAAATTGATACAGATCAAAAATTGATGCAATCACTACCAATCCTCTTGAGGTCTGTAGATTTAGTCATGGCAACTGGACTTCTTTTCTTTTTGTCTTAGAAAGATTTTGCTGTTCATCCAAGCAGAACCCCAATTATGTCTTTTAAGGTGAATTCATTCCTCATCTAAGCTGAATAGGCTTGTTATGTGGACAATAGGAGACGGGAATAGGCAAAGAGCTATTAGGATATAAATCCCTTCCTCCTCCTTTCTTGGTGTCCTCAGCTAATTGTTGATCAAATAGCCAACACCTTGTTCCCAGTATCAGAATGAATTAGTTACCAGAAAGCCAGTTATCCCAGTTTCTGAACTAGCGAGATCCAGCCTGCGGTATACAAATATATACCACCACTACCACCACAGATGATGCCTCTTGCAAAAACAGGAGCTAAGGCTATTAAATGTGATAGCAGTTGTGCTAGAACAATCCAACACCAAGTCTAACTCCCTTGCTAGAAAAATATGGGAATCCAACTGCGTTTATTGCTTTTCTCGCCCACTATAAATTGTTTATCTCCCTGTTTCTAGAGAATTTCCCGCCAACCCAACCCATACAGGATTCATGATAAACCTATTGACTCATATCTATCATCAAAAACAGGATAAAGGTTTGGTATGGGATTATGCTACATTTTCAACTGTTGGCTCTGGATATAGGCTGCAATGAGAAAGGCTTAACTGACCTATTCATGGAGGGATGATTCAATGAAATTCAAGAGAAGTTAACTCATCAAAGCAGTCCAGACATAATGACTGCAGTAATCCAGGTCTGCTTGGACACTATTAAAACCCAAGGAACTGATGAGTATAAGCCAGAAGAGAAGGCACCACATACGTTTTTATACTCTCTTCCTTTGTCCTCCACCCAATCTATAGAGACTTTAAAAGTTTAATCCATGCATCTTGGAATCAACAACAGAGTGCTACTTTCTGTTAAAGAGAAGTTAACCAAGTCCTATGGAACTCTGTAGCAAAAGAAATTTTCAAAACATAAGTAAACTACCTGTTTCCACAAATTATATGGAACTGGGGAAATAATTTGCCAGCAGATGCCCTAAATGCTTCATTTCTGGCTTGCTAGGAAATCCATTGCATACGGATATGCCTTCCCTACTGAACCTGTTTATCCTACTGTTATTGGTTGAGACTACTGATGCTCAGTCCCATCTCACAGTGCAGTTTAGCTCATCTAGGCAGCAATCAAAAGCTTCTGAAACTTTACCTTGTCTCTTCCTTCCTTTTTCCAGAAGTTGTGGGAATAGGCTGGCTATGGATTCACAAACCACATATTTATTGGGTCTGTGATAATATTAGTTTGAACTTCCTAACCATGCGGGTTTACTCCCCTCCTTCTTTCACTGCAGAATCCATGAATCTTCATCTGCAGGAGCTTTCAATTGATTTATATGAGAGAGAAAGAGACTTACTTATTTAACCACCTTTGGTTATCATAATGGGATATTTGAATACACATAGCCCTGTGGATTGGCAGACAGTCTTTCCAGAAATGTATAAATCATATCTTCTGTGATTTTCTGACCAAGCTCTTGGCTGTTTATTTACGTGCCTTGCTTATTTACTTTGAGAATTCTCTTCAGAAGTTCAAGTGGTTCTTCAGTGTCTTAATGAAAACAGCTTGTGTGTTACACTAAAGAAATATTCCTTCAATATTCTTGTATCAGCTGTTTGGACTACTGTATTCTGTATTTCCTCTAAAACATGGAGCCATCTAAAGTACAATCCATTTTACTATGGGAACTTCTTCATTCCTGTTGCGTTATTAGAGAAGTAAATCATTTCATGGTATTTGCTGATTTTTACCATTAATAATCTTGACTTTGCAACTCTGACCATATCACTGACTTGATTTCTCAAAATGATGTTCCCTTCAACTGGGATTTCAAAGCCTAGCAAGCTTTTCTTCACTTTTCAATCTATCTTCCATCATATGGTTCCTACTGCCCTTCTATTGTAGTGACTGATATCTCTGATCTTACCTTGGAGCTGTGCTTTTTGAGGATACTTCAGAGTTTTCCAGCAGTCTCCTCCCCTGTAAAGTTTCTACTCAATAGCTGTTACAAGCCAAGTGAGACTGATATTTTTATCAAAATGGTTTGTCCACCAAAGAGTCCTTTCAGACCTGGTGCCATTTCCTGGGGGTGCGAGTTATCCTGCAGAAGTGAGAACTGGTTATGAGAAACTGGAGCACCTACAGATTTTGCACAAGCTGAGCAAATACCAAGTCAGGAAGTTACGAATGTTTTCCTTGCTTTAACATTCAAATCTCTTACATTCCAAGCATACAGAAAAGCAGGTTAATGCCTGATCGTACAAACCAGGACATTTTTTTTGCTTAAAACTCTCCCCAGTGTCCATTCTGTGCTCAGAAAACTTTGGACCTCCACCTTGTATCTGGGATCCACTGCTATCATCTGCCTTCTTAGATGAATGGCAGAAAAAGAGATGCTCTCATGCATATGCTTGTGATGATTATAGTCCCTTAGTAAGTTCTCTGGGACACTCTGTAGTGAAGTTTATAGAACTATGGGATTCTGAGTGCTTACAAGTAAATATCGAAAAGATGTATGTGATGTCAAAATACTTCCATGATATCTGGCTGGTTATTTCTGTGATATCTGATTTGGATATTGAGTGCCTTTAATTCTAGTAATAAAGTCATTTCAGTTGAGATATCTCAATTATGAAATACTCTGGCGTTGCTACTCTTCTGTGTCTTTCTTTGATGGATTTTCCTCTTTATGAAGTCTTAATGGAATCAAGAATATCTTAAAGATTCTTAATTTTTTTTCCTTTCATTTAAAAGGAAGCAGGCAGAAGGCAATTAACATAGACTCAGAAACCACATGTAGCTATCAAAACACAGCAGCAGACATACTGGAGAAACTGTTTGGGAAACTGGTTTCATAATGTATATTTTTCTTTTAATGTTTTTATTTGACTGTCCACAATTCTTGAGTCAGATAGCACAATTTAGTAAATAATAATAATTTGGGCAACACAACAGGAAAGTCTTTTGTAATTATTTAACTATGTTGTATAACTGTATGTTACTGTGTATTTGATTTATACACCCTATTTCTACTGAACTGAGAGATGGCTCAGTTCTCAGGATGGCTACAACAGCAACAATAAAAAAGAGAACACCAAACTACACAAAAAATTCTATTAAATAGACATATTAAAAGCCTGGGAAAACAGACAGCTTTAGAAATTTTCTGAACCCTGAGAGAATGGGTTCAGTTTGACTCTAGAAAGTATATACTCATAGCCTGAGAGTAACGCAACAGAAGATCTTTTCCTTTGTGTTACTCTCAGGCTATGAGTATATTTTTCTAGAGTCATATTGAACCTCGTTCAGTATGGACAATAGGGTATCTTCAGAAGGGCTATCCCGCAGATCTTAACATTGTAATGGTTTATAAGGGGAGAAGCAGTCATTCAGTTAGTCAGTCTCATAAATTACTTAAATCTTTCAGGATTTAAATCAACACCTTAAATTGTGTCTGGTAAGTAACTGGCTGGCAGTTTAGATATCTCAGTACAATCATCATTTATTCCCTACCAGTTCATGTCTAGTAATTAAAACTGGCATCAATTGTAATTTCTGGATACTTTTCAAAAGCAACCCCACATGAAGTGCATTATTTCAATACATCATCAAGACTGAATGTAACCAAAGCATGGAGAAGAATCACCAAATCTGACTAGCTCAGAAAGACTTGAAGCTGGCTCAGGAATGATCACTATGCAAACAAGCAAGCAAGCAAGTTGCTCCCATTTCTTAAGTTCAAAGAACTGCACTCTTAACAAATAAGACAAGAAAAAGGTGACATAAATATAATCCTTCTTATGCTAACATGGTCTTTATGTTTCCAGAGGAGTTTCAGTTTTTACTTTAAAATAAAAATGTGGCCTGATTCTTCATATTGCTAATTTTAAATTCACCAAAAAGTTAAGCAGCATAAAGACATTTTAATCTGAGGTGCTTTTCCTTTTAGACCTGGCTTCTGATCAGAAGAGGAGGAAGAGAAAACTGTTGAGGAAAACCTGAAAATTTATGTATGTTTAATGGGCCTTATGTTGCTTTACTTACTTTAGTAAGAATGAGTAATCAAAGCCTGACATAATATTACTGTAATTATAATCTATTCGTTGTCAGGCTGGTTGGATTGCCTGAAACTTCTTATCCAAATTGAGGGAATGTAAATTCCATACAAGGGATTTTTCCAATCAGAGCATTTTAGGGCTTTCCCTGTGCAGAAGTGGAAAGTTTCATGGTGCTTGCCATTTCTGAGATCCAAGACAAACAAATGGTTTCTTGTAAATTGTAGTGTCAGAAATCTGTGGTCTCAAAGTTTTGAATATTTCATCATCTCTGCTGTAAAGAGGATATAATTCTAATTTGGGATGATTGTTCAATGCTGGCCTTTCTAAAGTCAAAACATTATGTTATCCATTATGATATTCTGAAATATCATCCTTCTTTCCAATAACAAAAACTTTCCTAATCAGTTTTTTGGCAGTTTTTTGCACTGTAAGAACCATGTTTTGTATCATCCATCCACCCACCCATCCATTTTGTAGAATTCTGTGCTAAAACTATTAAGTACCACAATTAGGAAAATAGCTTTCTTTTCTCCTTATTCTTACACTGAATATAATCATAATCAAAGTCATCAGTAGTGATGCTGCTGATATCTGTGCTATTTATTTGTTTTAGACTGGATTCATAGAAGCTTCTGTTCCATTTTAGAAGGAGCTGATTTCATGTACAGTAGTGGTTAAGGTGCTGGCTAGAAAGCAGGAGACTGTGAGTTTTAGGTTACCTTTAGGCACAAAAACTGGCTGGGTGACTTTGGGCTACTCTTTCTCTCTCTCAGCTCAATCCACTTAACAGGGTTGTTGTTGTGGGGAAAATAGGAGGAAGGAGTACTAAGTATGTTTGCTCCTTGAGTTGATAAAACAACAAAATCAGAATTTGAAATACAGTCATTGATAAATACCCCAAGAGTTTTTAGCATAGATATAGCAGTAAGATTTGGCCTAGAGAAATATGCTACAGTAGTAATAAATTTGGGTAAAATTATGAACAACAATGAAGTTGAAATGTCAAATGGCTGAGCCATCAGGATGAAACCTACATGTATCAGGGCATTTTACAGTTGGATGACATCAAGCACTATGATGTCATCCAGTTGGATGACATCAAGCACTATGATGTCATTTTTATGATAGTAAAAATATATCCAAAGAGGAAGAAAAGTGCTAAAGACAAAACTGAATGGTGGAAACACCTTCAAAGCCATCAATACCTGGACCCATACCTGTGATATGATTTATTAAGAGGACTGGAATAACTGGAATTATTAACTGGACTGAAAAACAAAAAAGGAAAGCTAATAACTATACACATTATATCCCTGTAATAATATTGATAGATTATACCTGCCCTGCAGAAATAGAGGCAGAGGCTTACTTCAAATCAAACAAGCTATTGACAAAGAAAAGCATGCACTGGCTGATTATATAAACCACAGCCAAGAGTGGTTACGTCATTGATGCAAGTGAAAAAATGAAATTTACTGAATGTTCAGGAACGAAAACATGAATATTGAAATGGTATAATAAAAACACAAACAATGCAGGTAAGGAAAATTATTATATAGTCAGTTGCTACAAAAGATTGAAGGGAAAGTGGATAAAGATAAAACCTGGCAATGGCTTACAACTGGAATATTAAAAAAAAGAAACTGAAGGCTTGCTTTGGCTACTCAAAAGCAAGCTATATGAACTAATGCTATCAAGGCCAGAATTGAAAAATCATCAAATGATTTAAAGTGATTATGCAAAGAAACAGAAGAAACAATAGATCATACACTCAACTCATGCAAGAAGATTGCAAAACTGATTATAAGACAAATGTCATAACTCAGTTATACCAAAATGATTCACTTAAACATCAGAATTTTAGTCGCTAAGCAATGTGTTCATTAAGTGAGTCATCACATGGACCTGATTTTTCAATCATTTTTACCATGGTTGTTAAGCAGGTTGTTATTAAATAAATCACATGGTCATTAATGAATCCTGCTTCCCCATTTGACTTTGCTTGTTAGAAATTGGTTGGGAATGTTGCAGATCTCAATCCCATGACAGCAGTATGCTGCAAAGACAGGTAATAAATCACTTTTTCCGAGGCCATCCTAACTTTGGAAGTTAAATGAATGGTGAGGAAACAATCAAAAGGAACATAAAATGAAACACCAGTGTTGTTGTCCACTGTGTACTGGTATTGTAATAAAAATAATCTGATACTATAAACAGTCTTATCTGTTTATATTCTTATCACAAAGCTTTTAGGAATTATTTGCAGGGCTAACAGCTGAGTATCAGTAAATGAACTTTTTATAACCATTTTACAGGTGAAACGTCTTCTACTTGAAAAATCCAATCCAGATGCCTGTTTTTTAAACTTTTGTTGTGATGCAATTACCCTGGACGAGTGAGAGTCTTCACAGACACATTTTACAGTAAACATTAAAAATGTATAGAAATCCACTTTCCTCTTTTTTCAATAAAAACATAATTTAAACAAGGAGACAACCTTTACTTTTAAACATCTTCCTTTTTTGTGCCTCAAATTAAAAACATTTTATGGCTTATGTGTGCCTTTTTTAATCCCTGTATTTGCCTGTAAAGTATCTGGTGTTCTTTTTACATATACATTACCAACATATGGTAGCTCTTCGCAAGGAAAATAAAAATGAAAAGCACATTTATTAATTCCTTCCCAAATAAAATAATTTAAAAATATATTTCTTCTCCCTTGCAGAGAAAGTTGAAACAGGGTATGCACATGACACATATTAACATGTTAAATGGAACAAGAATAATCCTCCTTTAAAACAGGGGATGTTGAACTACACATCAGACACACTTATTCTGGACATCGTGATTACTGAAAGGGAGGTAATTTAACATTCAGGATGTGACATGTAAATAATAATAGAAGAAAAAGCATACATAATGTTGAATTCTCAGAAATTCTATTCACATCAGCCCTATGGTGAGGGGCTTCCAGGAAATCCCTACTTGGATATCATCAGTTTCCACCCTGTGTGAAAAGTGCTGTAATTTAGTCTCCTGCTTTCAAGTCGCACTTAGGATTCAGGAGCTAAGGGTAAAAAGAAGGAATTGTCGGATTTATATCCTGCCTTTTTTTTAAAGAAGTTTCAGTTTATGTAACCTACTCCCATTTTTTCCTACAACTCTGTAAGGCAATTTGAACTAGGAATGAGTAGTTGTCCAAAATAGTGACTTAGCTCAGTTTAATCAGTAGATAAATTGTTTCCTGATCCTAATATCAATTATTAAAGTCAACTGTATTATTATATTACTTCTTCTATTCTTCCAATAATGGGTAATTATTACTTAAACTCAGGAATCCACAACATCATCTGTATACATAATGCCAAAAAAATACAAAACAAAACAACTGAACCAAAAATTATGGCTGCTTCATTAGAGGTTTATTGTGATCTTCAGTAAAATCAAGAGCAAAAGGACAAAATTAAATAGGCCACAGGTAATCATTTCAGGTACAGATAGTCCTTGATTTATGGCCAGCTGTTTAGCAGTCATTTCAAGTTGCCATGCACTTCCACAGAATTATTTAAGTTCCTGAAGTTTTGATGTTCTGATGGCCACCCATCCCCTTCAGTTATGTGATCGCATTTTGGGTGGTTGGCAACTGGTTACATGACCACGATTTATGATTGTTTTTCCTGGAAACCAGCATTTATTTCAGATTTCTAGTAAAAGAAACAAGTACTGTATTTGGTACAAGGGTTTGCTTAATAATGGTCTCATTTGCTTAATGACCCAGTGTTCACTTAATGTTAAATGGTTAGAATAAAATATCATGGTCAGCAAGTAGACAGCATCGTTTTGATCGAAGTGATATATAGGAATTCCTAATTTTAGTGTGTGGAACAGAGGATGCATGTAATATTTTTACAAATCTTCATGGTTTATTTAGAGATTGGCTGTTATTTCTCCTAAAATTGTTTGAGTGAACTGAACTAAAAGAGAAAATATATTTGAAATAACACCATTCAGACAGTCATTTAGTTCTAAGAAGAGAAGTGCTACATCCAAGCTTACTTAAATCTAAGTTAAGACAACATGTTTCCTCCACTTTTTTGGTACAGCCAAAAAAAGTAGCCTGGAAGTAGCATGTATTAGGAATTAAGGCTGGCCAGTGGGGGGTGTCATTATCTTGCATTTCATAAGTGTTGCTTTGTTTCTCAAAAAAATTAAAACTGATATTTTGAGTTGCCTTTGAAACAAGAACTGTTATTCAGGATTGTTCTGTGATTCATACTTTGAATCAAGGAAAGTGGCTTGGAAAAGGGTTTAGTAACAGTTTCCCATGTGATTTTAAACTGTAGTCTAAAAGAATAAGCTCTGCATTCCTGGAAAAATGAAGGGTGAAAGCAGAAATGTAATATCTTCCCCTTACACACTCAGGTGTGTGAGTAATTGCTTCATGTGTTTTGAAATGGTGCTTTCCAGGTGGAAAAAGTTTACTCCAAATATCTGATGGAATGAGTTCTAAAATCAGTGCTCAGTGCATATTTAGCGTAGGGAGGGTGATTGATTGACATTGATTGAGATCAAGTTGGTATTGATTATGAGCAACCAGATAGAGTTATAGATTCTGGCTGGGGAGCATGGTGTAATATTTCAGAAACTGGATTGACCTGATTTAGTTTGTATCTTTTTTCTCTTTCTTCTTTTAATAAGACTGAAGGACTTCTGTTTTTCATTAACTGAACTGTTGTAATCAGCCTGTGGTGATTAATTGAAACAAGCCAGTTTCATAAGCTATGGCTTAATATTGACTTGCTTTAAACCAAACCAATAAATAAAATAGCAAATTCTTAGTAATCAAAAATGGGAGTCAACTGATTGTCTTCTGTGGCTAAATGTAATGTATGATGCTGAAAAGACCACCAGTTCTGTTTAGCACAGCAGGATTTTGAAACCAGTATGGTTTTACATATTAGTCTTAAGCACATTTTGTGTGCTTTTCAATAGTTGAGCCATATGGATCACAGATAAAGTGTCTGCACTTATGACAACTAAGTTTAAACTAATGGTTAACATGTGCAGATGCATCAAGTAAAACAGTGGTGCCTCACAAGACGAGATTAATACGTTCCGGAAGAACGCTCTTAATGCGAAATGCTTGTAAAGAGAAATGCAGTTTCCCATAGGAAACAATGGAAAGTCAGATAATCTGTTCCACGCCCCCAAAAATATTCACC